>JAAGAY010147881.1:0-66410 GCA_011801015.1 Ardeotis arabs
AAAAAAAAAAAAAAAAGAAAAAAGCCAACAAAAGAGGAAGAAGGGAAAAGGCAGCTTCCAGTCATATTCTCGTTTATTAAGGTCTATGTCAGCCTCAGGAGACAGCTCTTCCTGTAAGTAAACAGAGCAGGCGGCCACATCTATAATGAATAAATTTATTGTCTTACAAAAATCATTGTCTAGAAATATGGGTAATACAAGAAAACAAGATATTTGCAGTCAGATGCCTGGTGGTCAACAGCCAGTTTGATTAAAAATATCCAAACACACACAACAAAACCTTTGCAACAGATGTTAAAGCTTTTAACCAAAAAAAAAAGAAATCCATGGTTTTTTTTGAGCGTGTGGCAGAGGAAGGTTCCTAGTTAACACTGATTCATTGTCACTAATATCAATAATACCACTTGGACTAGAGAGGTACATGATATGAAGCACAGTCAAAATTAATACATTAAATCATTGTTATATAGGCAAATTATATATGTAACATTGTCTTAGTACTGTAGTGTCTAAGGCACTTTCTGTAATGTCAGTTTTTCAGCTATTTAAACAAAAAGAACGCTAACTACTTGCTGTAATACTGTTCAAAATAAAAAAAAAAACAACAACAACGGAAAAAAAAAAAAAGGATTCACATCCACTGGCATGTTAACTCGTAGGCAGGCAACAGCCACGGCCGAACCCCTGTACCCAGCGGCTCCGCGCCAGCCCCACGCTGCCCGGTACAGGCGGCCCCGCGGCCACGGGCCGGCGCGGCCGGTACCTCAGTGACACCAGGATCACGCACGCCTCGCCTCACCGTGCGGCCGCTCGGCTCCGTGTCCTGCAGCCCAACGCGCTCAGCCATCCGGCAATAAGTTAATGGTGCCTGTGTGTAGGGGTGTTTTCCACGGGTGTTCACGTGCCGCCAGCCTGATATATACACAGATCTGCTGGGCGCGGCCAGAGCGGGTCTCCGCCAGCGCAGGACTGTACAGAGGAGGAACGGTGACGCTATTTCAGCTTGCCTGTACTGCAGGAACACTAACTGACGAAGCAGGTGCTGAGAACACTTCAAAATGATATTGCAGGTTAAAAATGGACGCTACTCATTCATCCCTACATCTCCCTCTAACACTTCCCAAGGCCTTTTCACAGTTCGCTCACTGATTGTGTGCTGATCACAACAATTAGGAGAAAAAGAAAGATTACAGGTGCAGTTTGGTCTTCAATGATCCAACAGACTCGAGACAGCCGGGGGCCGTCTGAGCTCAGAAGAAATGGAAGGATGTTGTCTGTACAACAAAGCATGCATAGTCATGACAATGGGGCTGTCCCAACCACCTACCCTCTGGGAATGAAGTTTCGGTATCGATAAAAAAAAAAAAAAAAAACAAACCAAAAACAAAAAACAAAACAAGTTTCATCCTTCACATGATGCTTTATAAAATGGCTTTACGATGAGTATCTGGAAAAGAGATGCACTGAACAGAGACGATCCCGGTTTTTACTCTCTCTAAAAAAGCAGTTGTACCTATATCTGAAGCAGGGTACAGTATGGTGAGGCTGGAGAGCCTTAAGACATAGTTGACCTATGATAAGTAACCTTGTAGCGTGCCGACGTTTCGTAAGGCAGATTTAGGGCCACAAGGCAGTTGGGTGGTCAGGAAAGTCCTCCTCCTTCTGCCGACTGTCGTGTCAAAGGTCTCTGCATGCAAACGGTGTGACGGGGCTCTACTCAGCAGGGGCCGGCTGCGCTTCGTTCACGTCGCTGCCTTTGCTCTCCGCGTCGTCGTCCGAGAGCTCCAGAGAGGCCCCTTCGATGTGCAGCTGGCGTCTCCCGGATCGGCTGGAGGAGAAGGTGATGGGGCCCCCCCTCCTGCGAACAACAAGCAGAGAGCAATTGCTGAGGGGTCAACGCCTCGCTCACAGCCCGAGGCCCACGCTGGTGGCTGCTCCTCTCTACTGAGCCGTGGGGGAACGCGGCAGCGCAGCTCCAGGACCCCCACGGGGCAAATTTCACATGTGGTGGTTTGAAACCCTGTTTCTCTGACCAAGGGGTCAACATAGAATCATAGAATGGTTAGGGTTGGAAGGGACCTTCAAAGGTCATCTAGTCCAACCCCCCTGCAAGGAGCAGGGACATCTCCAACCAGATCAGGTTGCTCAGAGCCTCATCCAACCTGGCCTTGAACGTTTCCAGGGATGGGGCATCCACCACCTCTCTGGGCAACCTGTTCCATGTGCAAACATGCTGCGTGCAAACACATTCTGGTACTCTGGTATCCCTGCTTGGTTTCTACCATCACCTCAATTTGGCAAGTCCCAAGTACCCGACAATCTTGGCTCTGTACGAGCACCAAGTGTGGATCAAGAGTGGGTTCTCCAAAAAAAAAAAATATCAACTGCTCCTTTGTGAAGCGCTGCACTGCACCCCTCCTGCCATTCCTAGCAGCCAGCTCAAACGCTCTGTACCTCTGTCTGGAGAGGGTTCCTGCTCTGCACCAGCCTCGCCTTTGCCGACTCCCATTGGTACTCACACAGACCTTGATCTCAAGGAAAGTGCTGAAACATCCCCACGGGGTGGGTCAGGAAAAAAGGGATCAGCACCAGCCACTGGAAAAGCACGGCTGAGCTCTCTCCTCTGTCACTTTGACCTACAGCTGGAATGAACTGGCAGCCCCAGGGACCCTGCCAGTGCAAGCTCTGAAGAGCTCAGGCTCAGGAGTTGTCAGAAATATCCCTGTGGTCTGGGATCAGGCTCCCTCAGCGGTTCCCAGCAGGCTCCAGTTTCTCCAGTTTGACCCACCTCCCAGCATCAGCAGCTGTGTTCCTGCAGTGCCACAGCCGGGCACTTCCCAAGGACGCGTTACGGAGTCTGTGCGCACACCAGGGCTCGGACAAACCCTTCCTGCTGCTGCCGCCACTCACCTTAGCCTGTTTTTCAGGGTGCTGACCTCCCGGCTCAGGCCCTCGTTAGCCTCTGTGGCATCGTCCAGCTCACGCTGCAGTTTACGTCGGGAAGCGTTTGCACGCGTGGCTTCCTCTTCAGCCTCCTCCAGCTGGCGTTTGAGCTGCTTCATTCTGGCGTTTGCCTTTTCCATCTGAAATACAAACCCAGGAATCAGGATCAAACTCTGCAGCTGCAACCCCATGGATTTGGGAAGTCAGCGAGGTTAGCTAACGCCCTGTCCTCCCCAGCCACCATGAGGAGACGGACCATCCAGCCTGGGCTCCTGGGAACACTGCAGAGCTGCTGGGCCTGGGAGGGCAGGGTGCACAACGGATCATCGCCCCAGAGCTAACACAGGGAGGGCTTTGACTGCTGGGAGCTGGTTTAGTGATCAAGATGGGGATTCCCTCAAATGTTTTCATTAAAATGCTTCTCAGCAAGCCCCTCCTAACTGAAATTAGAATTTTAGTTGCCTTTTCTGAGAAACAGGCCTCAAAAGCTAAGCCCCTCCACGCACCTGCTCCTTGTACTGGTCTGCATGTCGACGCTCATCCTCCACCTGCATGAAGACTTCTTTCAATTTCTTCTCTGTACGACGCACCAATTTGTTCGCAGCTGCTCTTTCCCTAGAATAAGCAAAACCCATGATTTGTCCCAGTACTTGAAGGCTAGGAACACAAGATCTGTCCTTTCTAACAGGCTCTTGTCTCATTGTGTAACTCATATTTGGGTCCTCCTAACATATCTGCCACCACCAACAGAACCGATAGGGTTTTAACGTGCTGGCGGTTGGCTGGGATGTAGCTTTGGAAGTGTAAAGTCAGCACTGGAACAATATGAGTATAGTATGCAGGCTAAAAAGAGGGATAAGGTGTTTCTTCACGATGAGATTGAACAGAGCGGCTTTAAAGTTACTGCTAACTAGTAACACAGTCCGCCCACAGAGCACAGGAATGGAGATGGTGGTAAGACAGCCCACCTTCAGGTTCTGGGAGAAGCTACCAAAAAAAAACCCCAAAACACCACAATGTTGAGGGCCAAGATGGAAAGGAGAGACAGGAAGAGCTCACTGCAGAAAGACTTCTGCAGAGCACAGGATTCATCTCAACTAATTCAAGCTGTCACACCTAAGCTCTTCAACTTGCTTCCTCTAACCAAAGAGACCAGGTGTCTCAAGGGGATGTTTTATCTGGTCTCAAGAAACTTGTGCAGCGCGCTGTGGATCCTGGGACTACCAGTCAACATATTCACCTGGTTAACTCCAAGAGCTAGTTCAGCAGTTTCAGTTATGGAGCAAGTAGATTCTGAAACTGTCAACCTGTTACTTTACAGCTGTTTTGTTTAAGCGTGTCCCCTGAACAGCAGGTTTCTAGAGAATAAAAATCTAATTCCTGTGCTGTAAGCTCACAGCTCAGCCCTACATAAACTTAAGGCATGGAGGTTTCAGACGTGCAACTGAGAGCAAACACAGGCAGACAGGTTTTTTCCTTACTTGGCTTCCTGCTCAAGCTGTTCTTCTAGCTGCACAATCTTGGCTTCTAGAGTAGAAATCGTTGCCTTGAACTTAGACTTCACCGATCCCTCCAGTTCCTGCAGCTTGGCTTTCAGCTCCTTGTTCTGCCTTTCCAGCTGCTGCCGTGCATTTTCACTCTTCTGGGCAGCGCTCCGCTCCCCAGCTAGCTCAGAATTAAGTGTGTCAACCTTTCAGAAGAGAAGAGTAGAAGATTATTTGGTGCTATTCAGAGCTTAACTGCACACCAACACAAATTGCCCCACCAGCATTGCCAACCACGGATTCACCTGCAGCGTGGTCTTTCGGAACCGCTCATTGAGAAGCTCCATGTTGCTCTGCTCTTCCTCCAGCTCTTCCTCCAACTGTGCAATACGAGCTTCCAGCCGGCGCTTCTCATCCAGCAGCGCTGACCTAGAAAGGAAGTATTTGGGTCAAGACATGTTCAGATCTGATACAAAGCAACCGGCTAGTTTGCTGCTGATACTTTAGACACTGCAAAACATCATGAGAAGCTACTGTGTAAGGAATTCTCTTCATAACAAGGAATTTCTATCATGAAGACAGGTCAATACTGAATTTGCAAGCAGACTACCAAGAACCACAGCTGCTGGTGCCTGAAGTTCTTCAGATGCACAATTAATACATTTGGTGACTCACTTTCCTGAAGCACTGTTTGCAATCTCATCAGCCAGCTCGTCCCTTTCTTGCTCAGCGTGACGACGGGCTCTTTCAGACGCAGCAAACTCCTGCAAAGGTTTAGGAAAGGATTCATTACAGCATTAGGAATCTCAAAACTTCTGCAAACAATTTAGCCCTCTAATAACTTCTGGGAGGTGCTGTGAAGTGTGATATCCCTGAGGTCTTTTAATGGATAAGCAGAAGCAACAGCTGTAGAAGCTACCAGGACACATTATCTCAGTATTTCCCCCCTTAACTGCCGTAAGACTACAATGGATTTACTTCTTCCTGTACCTGAAGTGTTCTTCTAAAATTAAGGAAAAAAAATAATCTGTGAAGATCAGTAACCTTGAAGCCCTAAACAGCAGGAGAAAACCATTCTGTCACACGCTCTAATAAACACATTCAGTGTAAAGTGGGCACTAAATTAAGCAAGTTTTTTAGGTTCTGACAGAGTATGAATGTCAGCAAAGTACAGAAAAAAAACCCACTTTAGCACAATAGTATAAACAATGCTGGATCTTACATTATAAAACTGTATTAAGTGGCAGAAACACCCAGGCATTTGCTAAGAAGGACAACTAAATGCACTGCAAGTGCAAGACTGACAAGTTTGAAGTCCACAAAAGAGCTTCTCCAGGTCATTCCAGTAAGTTGCAGGTTCTCTGTAAAGGCTCAAACAGCAAGTGTAGTGAAATCTGAGTGAGTGCGTCAAACTTTGGTCTGCAGCTAACACAGGAGAAAAGAGGCAGTCTCTCACATCAGGCAATTCTGCTGCTGTTTGACCTTGTGGCAGACAAGGAGATAACAGGACAGAAGCGATACGCAGCAAGACTTGGAGCTCTTGCACGAATTGCTAACACTGAGGGAACACTTGCCCATGAGAGAAAGGGATGAGGACCCAAGATGGCAGAGTCATAAACCTCTGCAGACTTAAATGGTCCACTGAAGTGGGGGAGATTGTTAGGATTCTATACATTTCCAATAATCAATTTTAGTACTGACACCGTGCACCACACCTTCCAGAGACTTCTGAACTACCTTGGAAATTTCAGTCAGGCCTCGAATCTGTTTAAGCAGTAGTAAAGCTTTCCTGCTATCCAGGCAGAGAAATGAAGTCCAGACTGCTGAAGTGATTCCTACAAAGCTATAAGGAGCTCACTAATGACATGGGGCAAGGGAGAAGAGAAAGATCTCCAGCCTCCCATTTCTCTGTTCAACTCACTAGATTGCTTTTTACCTTTTTTTTTTTTTTGAAAAACAAAATTTCTTAGATTTCAATCTCACCTCTTGGAGCTGGAGTATTTCTGCTTCAAGACCTTTGAGCTTCTTCTCACTCTCTTTGGACTGCGCGAAGATCTCATCTCTGGACGCACGGGCTTCTTCCAGCTCCCGCTGGTAGTCTTTCATTTGAGCCTGCAGTTGGAAAGCAGCAGAAAGAATAAGCCATGATGCAGCAAGGCAACTACAAGATTTGTAGCTGTGAAGCATTTGGGCCCTTAAGAGGTAAGGCCTTCCTCCCAGAGTGGCTTCCTTCACTTAAAATACATTTTCAGTTCTTATTATCATAGTAAAACTTCATTTTCTCATCTTTCCTCACTCATTCCTTGTCAGAAATATCCCATTATAAGACTTCACTTCATTTACAAGTATTTCTTGCAGGAAAAAACACCTTCTAATAAACAGCTGCTCAATTACGTTTATCATGAAACTTGTAGAGAGGCAATACTCTTGGAATTGACTTGGAAAAAATAATCTATTTATTTAAATTGACTGATAAAACCTATTACAAGTATGCAAAGTAAGAAACTTCTCAGTGTAGAAGTAAGAATTCACCATTTTGCACATCTAATATGGAAACACGTACTTATCCTTCCCGTCGGACACTGTTAACAGACTGCTGTCTTAATTCACCCAAGTTTGACTTGAGATGCTAAACAGAGTAACGAAGTTGGAGAAACTGCATTACTGCATTTAAGTTGTACTTGCATCTTTAGAATACCACCACTCATGAGACAACTGATTTCAGGTGCTTGGATGAAAGCGCACAGAGATCCGGAATGAACTCTGCAGCTGACCTGACCTTGTGGAATCGAGAAGCAGGGTACAGCCAGGTACCAGCGTTTCCTGCTTTACCCTGTGTTTCCTACTCCCGTAGCTTCTGGCCACGGCACTGAAAACCTTGGGCAAAACTGAACTCTGCTAAACGTTCAATATTTTTCTGGAAATGGGAAATAAAATCCTTGACACAAGTACTGGGCTTTTCTTGCCCAACTAAAAAGAATAGGCATCTTGGAGCTTTTTACACACAACTAAAATTTATTCCTCCTTTTTTTCCCCAGAGCTTTTTTGGCTGAAAATGCCTTAAAAGTATAACTCGAGGAAGTAGTGGTCAGCAAGAGCTGAGCTCAAATCAGTAAATTCAAAGATACAAACAACTATCAATTTTAAAAATGCAGCCTCAGTAAATCCTTATGCAAAGTGCTGAAATGAAGAAAAAGATGACTATTGAATAGAAGTATGCGGGGGACAATCCTAACTCCGTCCCAACAGAAGGATGAGAGGGGTTTTGAGCTGGTGAGACGTTCAAGCCAGATACTCTGACATATGCGTGGCCAGCAGGTCGAGGGAGGTGATTCTGCCCCTCTACTCTGCCCTGGTGAGACCCCACCTGGAGTACTGTGTCCAGTTCTGGAGCCCCCAACATAAGAAGGACATGGACCAGCTGTAGAAGGTCCAGAGGAGGGCCATGAAGATGATAAGAGGGCTGGAGCACCTCTCCTATGAAGAAAGGCTGAGAGAGTTGGGGCTGTTCAGCCTGGAGAAGAGGAGGCTCCGGGGAGACCTGACAGCGGTCTTCCAGTACCTCAAGGGGGCCTACAAGAAAGACGGGGAGAGACTGTTCAGTAGGACCTGTTGTGACAGGACTAGGGGTAATGGTTTTAAAATAGAGGGGGGTAGATTTAGATTGGATATTAGGAAAAAATTTTTCACGATGAGAGTTGTAGAGCACTGGAACAGGTTGCCCAGAGAGGTGGTGGATGCCCCATCCCTGGAAACATTCAAGGCCAGGTTGGATGGGGCTCTGAGCAACCTGATCTAGTAGGGGATGTCCCTGCTCCTTGCAGGGGGGTTGGACTAGATGACCTTTGAAGGTCCCTTCCAACCCTAACCATTCTATGATTCTATGTGAGCACAGTTGAATCTGATACTTCTCTTGCCTTCATGCTACAAATGTATTTGATGACCAGCAACGCTCTTGACAGACTGTCACCTGGAGAGAAAGCAGCTCAGTTGATTAGCTGTGCCTACCTGGAGCTTACGTAGCTGTTTGATGGCTTCATCTCGAGCCTTGTTTGCAGCTTCTATCTGACCTTCCAGGTCTTTCAGATCCATCTCCATTTTCTTCTTGGCTGCCACAGCAAGAGCCCTCTGTTTGCGCTCGTCTTCCAGTTCTGCCTCCAGCTCTCGCACCTGTGAAATCCAAGGGTTTAACAGACTCAGCTCCAGGAACAAAGCAAACATGAAATCCTAACAAAAGGGCTGATGAATCCAAAAGGCCTTTGCAGAGCAGAATTAGCATTACTCCACTGGAAGAGACTACAGAATGCAAGCTACATGGGAAGCCACTGCAGATGGCAAAGACAAATCCACAAATTGGAAGCAGAGATCTCCAAACTGACAAAAAAAAAAAAAAAAAAAACAAAAACAGTGTCTGAAGCATTTCCATTTCATCTGTTCAGCTACTCAGTGATCAGCTTCTTGCCCAGCACATCTATCCACATTTAATTACATTTGTCACTAATTCCAATTGAACCACTAAGAGGAAAATAAGACATGGAATCACCTGATTTTCTCAAGAAAAAAAAAAAAAAGTAATAATTCTCTTTGAAACTAGCATTTTTACACCAACTCTTTTCAAAACAAAACAGAAAAAACAAAGTATCTAAGGAGCCAGCCAATATGAACTAAGCTGAACTCAAAAAAATAACACTGAGCCAGAAATGCCACAGGTTACCAACATGAAAGAACATATTTAATTTTGAATCAAGCCTCCTTCTTCATGCCAGGTCAAGAGCTCTTGTCCAGTGCAAGACAATAGCAATTTTGCATTGCAGTGAACTTCAAAAGCCTTCCAGGCCAATACCTGTGTTTATTTCTAAGAGATCTCTGTATCGGTGATTCTCAGGAATTGTAAGTTGTTGGGTTTCTGTGGTAAATCTTGAAATAGTAGGTGTTTTTTCCTTAAAGCTTTAGGAACATTAATTTACAATCACCTTCTCTCACAGGCATGAAATTTTAAAAGGCATTTATTGAGAATCCTAGTAACACAAAGCAGCTCTGAAGAGACTCAAGTCTGGCAAATCTGAAGTCTCTGCCACAATTTTAATTTAGGAAACTGTTCACTTAACTACAGTCTTTTAGTCTATGTCATGGATTTGTTCCTGTACACCAAACAGGACGGGCTTGAAACACACCCATGCAGCAACAGTCAAATCTACTTGCATGTTGAGTGCTTTAGAGGCAAAATACAGATGAATTGGAGGACCACCAGTAGCAGATTAACATTACCAGTTGACAGTGGCTAGTCCTCAACAAGACCTATCCTATTGTTTGTAAACATCAGCGCTTGGGATTTCTACAGGATGGGATCATTAAGCAAAGAGTTTTATTATTCTGGTAGCAAGTTATCACCACAGCCACAGAGCTTTGGCAAAATATCATCACCCCCTTTCCACTATGAAGTACAGTAAAACAGACATACCTGTTTAACCAGCATCCTCTTTTTCTCTTCATTCTGTTCATCTCTGGCTTGCAGATCTCTCTCAAACTGGGCTTTCATAGCCTGCATGTTCACCTCCAAACGAAGCTTAGCATCTTCTGTGGCCTGCAGTTCATCTTCCAGTTCCTCAAGCTGAGTTCTCATCTCTTCAACCTGTTGCTCTAAAGTTCTCTTCGACTTCTCCAGTTCATGGACCTAAGCCACAAACGTTAATCAGACCCTCTCCTTCAGGTAGCTCAACACCAGCAGTTGTTAACAGCAAAATAAGACGTTGTATGAACCCAGTACATTACATTTTATGATGCTCTGAATCAGACAATGAAGCAGAACAGGCAGAGCAGCATCTCTAAGCCTGCATTAGAGAACCCAACAAACACTTATGCAGGTGACTGGAGAGAAGGGCTGTGCCAGGTAGTAGTGAGACAAACTCTTAGATCTAGTGCAGGTGCCATTGGTCATCTGGCCAGAACTTCTGCTCTCCATGTCTTCACAATTTCTGAAGAGGCTCGATGTGAGTAAGGACCACCCCCTTATTCTGAGCATTAATTCCTCCAGAATTTTGGGTTATAGATCAGCTTCAAAAAATTATATTTGTGTGTCAAAAAGACTTCTCCAGTCAGGGAGTTTTCCTGTGTTATTCCCTATGCTGTATGTAACAAAACACGGTGTGGAAGTGTACTTACATTTTTGCCCACGTCATCTTTAGAGCTCATTAAATCTTCCATATCTGCACGTAACTGTTTGTTCTGTCTTTCAAATTCTTCCTTAGCTTCCAGGGCTTCTTCCAAAGCCCGAGCCAGAGACAGTGCTTTGGTTTCCTTCTCCCTTGCTTCTGCTTCAGCACGATCTCTTTCCTCTGCGTATCTGGCAGAAATGTTCTTTTCTTCTGCCAGCATCTGAACATCAGAAATAATTAATCCATCTCACAAGTTCTATAATCAGGTCTTTCCTGCCTCAGGTGTTTTAGTCAATGAAGTGGTTAAAGCTCTCAGTTCAGTTGACCTTCAGAAGCTGTCTAGTCTCTCGATCAAAGTGCTGGTAAGAAACAGCTACAGCTACTCTGGGATGAGATAAGGAAAGCAAGCTACTAATCAAGGTTAAGTAAGCTTTATATTATTTTCATCTTTCAGCCTTTACATCCTTTCTTAGTCTATCTTGTGGGACTACAATAATGCTCTTAAGTTTTTGTTCCACTATAACTTCCTTTGTGTATATAAAGAACTTATTACTTGATCTACCAAGACTCAAAGCCGGCATTTAGCTCACTGAAATTATAAGTGACAAGTTACTCTCAACAAAAGCCCAACTGCTCACAAAAGACTTATCAATAACCACAGTACACCAGTCAGACCCTTCGTTATATGGGGCTCATTAATGCAGTAACAATATAAACAAGATGTCATTTAAAAATCATAGAAAGCAAGACAGAAACTAGATTACCTGATCAAATTTCTTCTGCTTTTTCTCCAAGTTAGAAACAATCTGGCGCTGATGATCTAGGTCTACCATCAAGTCATCCAGCTCTTGCTGCAGGCGATTCTTTGTCTTTTCCAGTTTGTCAAAAGCCATTGCCTTCTCCTCTAGGCGTTGGCCTAAGGACTCCATGTCCTTCAATAATTTCTTCTTATTTTCCTCCAAGCCTTCAATGGTTCCCAAGTCATCATCTACCTTTTTCTTAGCATCAGCCAGCTGAAATTTAATAAAAAAAAAAGTTCCTTAGTGCATCATGAGAAAGGCAGGCATCGGGTCCAAAATACAGAACCAGAAATAGATGTTATTGCTAGCTAAAGTAACACAAAAATTGTGAGCTAGCAGGATATGAAGTAGTAAAAAGTCCTGCCCACTGCAGTCAGTTGTACTAGTCCTTACTGGAGTGGAGAAAGACCACAGGAAATTTTATTCCAAAGTCTGGTGTAGCACATGTGCAAGTTACATGCCATTTTTCCGAGAGGTTTGGGACACCCATTCATCTCTCCTGAAATGTGTAGGCTTTACAGAAGTCCTGCCACTTACAACAGCTTACCTGTGCTTGCAAGGCGAGCATTTGTTTCTCCAAGTTCTTTCTGGCCTCCTCTTCCTCTTCCTGCTGCTCTTGCAGGTTGTTCTTCTCCTCTTCCAGCTGCCTAATCCTACTGCTCAGGTTGAGTTTCTGGCGGGTTTCTTCCTGAAGCAGCTCCTGTTACACAGACAGGCAAATTCAAAGTTCAGTTTGGTTCACAATGTGTAAACTGAGGCCTTGGGTGACCACCCTCCACGACTCTAAATGGAGTTTCAGGTTTGATTATTTTTCTCACAGCATTTTTGTACAAGGACATACTTATGGAGACATCTGTATTCAAGTTTTCAAAAAGGCACTGCTCATTCATTTCAAGCACACTAAACCTTTCTACAGCGTATTTCTGATCAGGGAATCTGTGCCACTGTCTGTCCTAGAAGTTAGTGGAAGATACTTTTCCATCTTTAAAGGGACAAGTATAGAAGTCACCTTCAGAATTTATTTTTCTTCTTTCAGACAAGCATATAGAGTCCCGATTTTAAACCACATGGAAAGAATATATAGCAGCAAATCCTGCAACGGCAGCATGCTTCCAAGTTTTGCTGCACTGCTTAAATATAAAGGTCAGTTTAAAGATAGCTGTACTTTGGCAGCAGAAGCTTCTGTCATAACGGAAACTAACGAAAGGTGTAAACACTGTTCCCCTCGCCCATCCTCTTCCTCACAGACCTCTCCAATTGTGATTAACATTATTCAAGTAGTCACCATTAGCCTTTTTACAAAGAGGAAAAAAAGAGAGTATATTTAAATGATTAACAGATGCATACAGCTGCATTATTTAACTCAAAACCAAACACTAGCAGTTTTAAGAACTTCAGCTGTAAAAGACAGAATATTGTCCCTTGTGCCTTTCATATACCTCAAGGATCTTATTTACATTAACATTTGCCTTGTTTTTTTTTGACTTAATACTTATCTCCCACAGATTAAGAAATTAAAGAGAAACTGAAAGGCTACAGTCTAACAAGTAGAGAGTCTTAGACAATGAAAAACTGGCTCTACACGTAGCTGAGCAGTCATTATACATGGCATGTCACTAGACTTCAACAGGAAACGCAGCTTCTACCCAAGGGAGTTTCCAAACCATGAATGAAAATGTATTTTTTGTTATGCAGCTAGCATTTCAGTGAGGAACAAAGCTTCAGTGCAAAGTTCAAGCTTCACTGCACACACACCTGTGTATCCTGAAGCTGAGATTCCAAACTAGCCGCATCTTTGGCAAACTTAATGCCTTTCTTCTCTGCTTCCTCCAGGAGACTTGAGACATTATCCAACTCGTTCTGCAAAGCAAGAAGTCCAAAGGTAAGAGCGTGCAGCTGATTCACAGCAAGAACTAAATCCCACTGGGAGCTGGAACTGCAGAACACAAAACCTCAACAAATTCCAGATGCGGCAAAACAACAATAGATCCCAGTACAGAGATACAACAAACTAAAAATACTGAAGTTTGGTCAGAAATTTGAAGTTGGATGTCAACCTTGAACTTAAGAGTATAACACAACAAGAGCTAAGCATCCTATCTAACAGAACATGTCATTCCAGTATCTGCATTCATACCTAAACGCTATTATTAATTATAGGCCCATACATTTTACAGGACTATTAATTCTGGGATTATCAGGGTGCCAGTTGGGTTTAAAGCATCATTGCAAGATAAAAGGTTACTGCCAGGTGCCAACTCTTTGCTATTTCAGGCTGTGCTTCTTGTACATACAGTGGGAGACTGTCTGAAAGCATCCCTCAAAAAGCACTGGGCCATTCCCTTTTTGAAGCACTTTAGCTTGATTTACTTGAAGTACTCGTTGCTGTGGTTTAAAAGCCAGCCCTGAATGCATTTTGTCCATTTTCTCAATTTCCCAGAAGAATACACCTTTACTTGCAATCCCCATCTGTCAAGCTCCCAACTTGGAAGCAAAAAAGGAAACCTGTGGCCATCATCAATCCGTGCGTTCTTGCTTAAGCCTACAGATGAGCTCAGCCCAATCTTCTCAATTCCATATCCAAGCCAAAAACCTGTAGGTGAGCTTTCAGCAGTCTCCTACAGGATTTGGTCTCCAGGATGGGAAGCCATGTACTTAGAAGCCACTATAATTCTCACCTAACCCAAAAAGTTCAGAATTAATGTCACAGCCATCCAGCTGTCTCCACCTGAGGCACATCACCACTTTAAGGCCTCTTGAGTACAGCAGTGCATGACTGAGGTCACCTCCCACATAAACTCCCAGAACCAGTTCCTGTAGACCTTGCTGCGTATTTGAAAGTCATTTCTCCTAGCCATTTCTGCCTATGGTTAAGGCTTTACTTTCTATTTTTCAGCCATTTAGGACTTCCACACAGCCTTACCTGCAGCTTGTTAGCCTTCTCCGCCAGTTCCACCCTCAGTCTTTCTCCTTCTGTGAGCTTAGCGGTTAACTCTTGTACTTGAGCATCAAGCTTCTTCCTCTTGTGTTCAGACTCTGCCTTGACCTGCTGTAGTACCTTCACTTCACAGGCTAGCTCCTTGTTGTCAGACTCTAGGCCTTGCTTGTTCTTTTCAAGATTTGCTTTGAACTAGGAAAAACAAAAGGAAAGAAATTAACTTTTTATATATCAATAAAGTCTTCTGCTAAAAATATTCAGTCCAGCAAATCAGGTTTACAAGTTAAAAAATAAAACAAATGCTCAGCGAGCTGTAAGTAAGGAGTGTTTCCAACGCTGCCATGTAATATTCTGTGTACGTTAATCAAAAACTAAGTTAATGCAAGTTATTCCACTCAGATACCACAGGTAGCAGTGAGGACTAGAAGATCCTTCTATGAATTCAACAAGATCTGAGATGTCAGTGCTGTAAAATGACGGTTTGAGTAGCACTGTAAGTAGGAAGGAATGTGCCCATTAACAGATCAGCATGGCTCATCTCACAGAAATAAAAGGAAAAATATCAACTACAGCTGCCCTGATTTTGGTAGGCGTGGCAGCCTGGAAGTGCGTACAAAGCACTTTTCACAACTGCACCGACATTTGACAAAAACCTTTTAAAAAAGTAATAATTAGCATAAGGGATGTTTAAGTGCCATTCTTATGATATCATCAGAACTGACATCATGTTATCACAGGACCTTTGTTTAAGATTGCAGGGTATTTTTCCATCTTTTCATGCTCTTATTGAGAATATTTAGTGAATAAGGAGCAGAAGGCATGCACAAGATCTTCAGGTGAACAAACTATGATTTCCACCACCTTTAACTACTACATTTCTCAGTTTAAAATACTAAGGAAGCTTGTGAAGTATTCTCTACATAAAAAAAACTATTACTACAGTGTATGAACTGTCCACATACACATTTGTGAATGACCAAAACTATTATTTCATGAACTAAAGATACTTTTTTTTTTTTTTTTGGGCAGCGTTGGAATAATTCTGCATTTGAATTCAAGCGACATTAGTAGGAACCATGCTATCCAGGTGTGTCTTCTCTGGTGGTGGTTGCCAGAGAACACATGGAACTTATCAAGATGCTCCACAGATACCTAGCACTGGAGGTCACAGTATGAGCATGAAGTTAGAGTAGCCAAAACAACTTCTACACTACCTGCGCTCACGGTTCGTTATTTGCGAGCACTGACATTACAATTACCTTATTTGGAAGCATTCTGCAGTTCACTCATGCAGAGAGCTGCTTTTCAACCAAATAAGCACGTGGACTGCTGGAGAATTCCTACAGAAGTACTACAGGATTTATCTCTAGGTGCATCGTTTCCACGTCTAATGAACACAGAGAGATGCCAAGACTGTCTAATGGCTGCAATATATTCAAACCAGCATGATATATTTGATTAAATCGCAGTTGTTATGCACATATAGAAGACAACTTAGCTCTGCAGATATCAGTGGAAGAGACCATAATGCTTATGGTACTTAGAAGAAGTCCTAAAACAGAAAAAAGTGTATCTCTAATTCATTTTCGTCTCACCCTTTTGGCCTGTTCAAGCTGTTCAGAGAGCTCTTCCAGGGCAGTAGCATGCCTCTGCCGGATTTCCTGGATCTGTGCTTCATGGTTTTTGGTTTCTTCTTCAATTGCTTTCTTCAGTTCAGCCACCTCCTGCTCACGCTTTGTCCTAGAGGAAGCGTCAGGAATTATCAAAACCAACACTTTAGTCTTTTGTAAATTAAAGATAATTTTAATGGTTACATATGATCCTACCTCAGCTCTTGCTGTGCTGCAGTGGTATCCAAGGTATCTTCCAGTTCAGTTTTTAAAGCCTCCAGCTCTTCACTTAAATCTCTTTTCTGCTTTTCTGCCTTGTTGCGTGATGCCTTCTCAGACTCAAGATCCTCCTGGAGTTCTGCAATTTGAGCCTGCAACTCTCTTATCACTTTTAGCGCGTTGTTTTTCTGAACTGCTTCTTCATCCCCTCTGTTAAACAGAGGCACGATAGTTAATGATATTTCACAGCTTCAGATCTATTCTCATAACAGTCTAGTTTTATTTAAGTTATGTATATAAAGGATATCTTAACTTTTGCATTACAATAAAACAGATCTTCCAAAACTTCATAGATAAAACCCACTACTGTTGTTCTCCAGATCCTGACAAGCACAGTGCCCCACGTACTACAGACGCACCAGAAAGACCAGGCTTTCAAGTTTACAGTCAAGTATTCAAGTGTTGTAGATTTCAACACTACCCCAAAAATGCACTGCCTGTAGAATTTTGTCTTCCCGCAAAATTATAGATCATTACTCAAAAAATACAAATGGTGTTTACCTTCTATCGTAACATGTGACTGCAAGACTGCCACACAAATCTTGATAATGTCTGTCCTACTCAATCATAGGAAGTACTCCATTAGGGTGGCTCACTGAGAATTACGCATTTTTCTCTCCTGAGCCTGAATTCTGGGAGACTAAAAAGCCTTCCAGAGCCCAAACATTATTATACCCTGGAGCAACTTTTTTTTTTTTTGCAGCTTTGTAGAGCAAAGATGTTGATAGAACACTAAGTCACTTTTTTTGCCATGTCTAGAGATGCCTTAGTACAAACGTGAAGTGGCCTCTGCTTTAACATTCCCAGTTCCAATGTTTGCAGTCAGTTGACATTCTGCCTGGGAAAGCAGGTTTCTACCACACTTCTGTAGCGGTAAGCACCATCGCGCCCTCACCTAGCAAGAGCAGCCTGCAGTTCTTCCTCTTTCTTGGCGAGCTGGATCTTCAGCTCTTCAATCTGGGCTTGCAGCTCAGCTATTTGGTCCTGTAGGTCTGTTGTTTCACCATCAAGTTTTCTTTTAGCTTTTTCTAATTCTTGGCGGGTCTTCTCCTCCTTTTTTAAGCGCTCTAAGGAAGCAAAGAGTTATATTTATATGCAATTTTTTCTCTTGCCGTCCTCAGAAGGTTTAGGGGCAGGGCCACGGGATGGTAGGAAGGGCGAGAAGTTTAATTTATACTGTGGCAATTCTTTCTCCTGTCTGGAGCTGGAAGGCTGACTGGGGAAGATAAAATAGCAAAGTAGAACTGCATGATTTAGATAGAAAGGCAAGAAAAAGTCAATGACTGGAGAAAAAAAAGTTTTAAGTAAGGGAACAGAAGTGTAACCTAATCTTGATAGAAAATAAGGAGTGAGATCGAACAGAAGAGCAGTGTGAGCTGCTAGGCCAGACATCAAGATTCAAAAAATGAAGTTCAGATACAGACTGGAAAAAATGATGGCTTGCATAATTGTGGAAGGGCTAGGCTAGACTCCAAAAAGGTCTAGTGGAAAACAATACAGTTTGAAGAAAACCACTTTTGTGAGTATCTGTGCTACTACCTCACATCCTACTGATATTCAGCAAGACTTTGCAATCCTGATAGCTTCCAGTAATTTACCTGTGTAGCTGAGATACTCCTGCCCTAAGGTATTTCTTTGTGAAAACCATCAGTTATCAGTGCCATAGCAATAAAAGACACTTAGTTGATCTGCCTGCTGTCTGATTAGGATTATTAGGGGCTGCGTTGTTTACAGTTAGCTAACGAGCAGGGATGTAGCACATTTAAGTCACAGGAAGGTTTTGCTTAGCATAGTGTTAGCACAATTCTAGGTGCATTAGCATAAACGAAGTTCTTCAACTTGTTCAATGCTTTGTGGGTCCTCAGTGCAGAGATTTCTCTCACACCCTTCCTAAGCTTGCTACTGGATCAGAACATCATCTTTCTACACGAGAAGGGAGCCATGTTCAAGAATAATCTCTTAGAGCTACTCAGGGCTATTGGGATTTTCCAGACAAACTGAAGTGACACTGTTTTTCTCTAAGCAGTTCTGATTAAAAAAAAATTTAAAAAAATTCACACTTTTCCTTCTGTTTTTACATTACATTCCTGGAGAGTGACAGCTAGAACAGTGTCATAAGACCCAATTTTCTAAGTTCATAGTAAGCTGAATTAATTTTTTTCTTGAAGTATCAGTGCCTAGCAGTGCCAAGACTCCAACAGAGAGACCTTAATGGCGTCTTGAATCATCTCCAAGAGTAAATATCATTTTACTGTGCTTTACTAGCCAAGAAATTGCATGCCTTATATTTAAGCTTTAATTTCCATTTTTAAGGTCATCAGTCTTGGAACGGTACCGTAACCAAACATGTGTCAACTATCTTCAGAAACACTACTACTGATTTAAGGACAGAACTACCCAAGCATTATTTGCCAGTGAGTAAAGCTTACTTATGCCCATCTTCAGGTCTCTATGATTTTTAAAGAAAAAGTACGTCAAGAACCTACTATCCCTATTAGTTCAATACTTTCCTAAACAGATAAGATTAAACTTTGGTATTCTTCCATAAGCACATCAGTTTTAAAGTATGTAGCAAGACAGGCCGTAATAAGTAAGTGAAAAACTATTTCCAAATTAGGGCACAGAGAGAAACTTTGCCTTATATTTTGCAACTTTGACTTGGCAGTTCATTAATGTTGCACAATAGCTATCTACAGCCGTAAGTAATTTTCAAAACCCCATAAAATCAAGATAGATTACATACAGGGCTAGTTTATCCGGTGACAACACAGGCAAACCAATCAGAAATAAATGGGCAAAGAAATTGAACCATTTTAGATAAACAAAGCATGAAGAAAAGCAAGACAATTCAGATATGTTTATGCAAAAAAAAAATATTGGAAGCCTAATGAATGCCTACTAACATTCTTCCAGAAATACATTGCTCTAATCTGTTATTATAGCAAAGCGTAGCAGCGACCCAAGAGACAGATGTTTCACCTTGTTACTAAGGGATGTGTGCAACATGAATTTCTGAGTGCATCTATAAATGAAATGGATTCTCAAAAATGAAAATCTAACAAGTTAAATACACGACTGAGCAGCCAGATGCAACAAGCTTGCAAGCAGCACAAATTTGTTTCAAGATTTAGATAAAAATAACAGCTATTAAGGTCTCTACATACAGGGTTACACTTAGACTGGACCAAATACTGCATGCATCGTAACAAGCGCTCCATTCCTTTCTAGCATGATGTCCAAGCTGTTAATAGGCAAATCTAGTACGAACAAACCTTCCAAATCAGTGATCATCATTTCCTGCTTGTTCTTGAGTTTGGCCAAGTTTTTGGCCTTTTCTTCTTCTTCAGCCAGCTGAGAAGTACATTCAGCAATCCGATCCTCCATCAGCTTCTTTTCCTAGTTAGGAGAAAGGGGAGAAAGAATAACTTCTAAAACGCAGTTTGACCAGTCTCTAAGCAGCATGAATAACTGAATATACAGAAACCATAATACAGATTTTTATTTCAAATGACTGACCTGTCAATATTAAGGATCAATTGGAATAGTATAGAAACATGAACATTGGTTTTCCAAGAAAGTGACACTTGGAATTTATCATAGAGGAGACCTGGTTTTAAGACAGCATGTGCTGTACACTTTGGTAAATCTGTTTGCAAAGAACAACGGTAGCTATGATAAACACTGTTTCCAGCTCTTAGATTTGGAAGACTCATGAAATTGGAAAAAATGCATGACAAATACCTCCCTTCTGGATCTCAGTTCGAAAGAATTTAAGTGTCTCAGATTCAACCTGTCTAAACCCCACAAGACTTCAGGCACAAACTTTACAGATAACGTAATAGCAGTTTGAGAGCTATCACCTGGCACTGCTATTACTTATGTACAGAATCTCCACCATGCATACTGCTCTCACCTTCAAAAATTTGGAATTTTGGTCCTCCAACAGTAGGATCTCTTCCTCCATCTTCTTAATCTTAGCTTCAGCTGTCACTTTTTCAAGCTGCAACTTCTGTCGAGCTCCCTCCTCCTCATCAAGCTGTTCCTCTAGGTCCTGGGAAGAAATGCAGTTGTATTTGTGCATTTTCCTGTTTTTTTTTTTTTTTTAACTTGGTGACAAAGATATATTATTTTGAAAAGCCACCTGCCTTAACTAACTTTAAAAATGCATTTACTCTATTAGACTAGTTCATAGTATCAATGATCTGGTAATGAAATTAAGGGTCATGTGACACACATGGAATATTTTATGCTCTGTATTTCAGCTTTGGCCGACCCATGCTGTGTAGGAAACATACACTCACTTCATCACGTCTTTCACCTTCCTAATTCTGACCACAAAATAAAAAAATTCTACATAATAACCAAATCAGATCAGGCTTTATATCAAAGACTTCCTAGCATACTGCATCTGAATAGGGCAACTGGTGTAAAAGTGCAAGTGTCTAGGAAGAAACAACAGGAAAGATCTTCTGACTTCAGTATGAATCTAGATCTCAGTATTACAGCTGAAATGGTTCAAATACTGGCACAGATAGCTAGATATGACTAGAAAAGCAATAACGTATTGTGCTTCTATTCATTTGTAGTTTTAATAAGATTCTCAGCCACGTATTAATGGACACTTATTAAAAGGCATCAAGAGCTGTGAGATGTGGGGTTTATTTCCCCTTCAAGTACATTGAATATTTTGAAAGATGGGTAAGTTCTCAGGTTTTCCCTTTTTCAAGGTCAAGACACATCTTAATCATCTGATTTTCACAAAAATCTCCAAGTAACTTGGAGGAGATGAAGTTGTCTTAGTTTTGTATAACTCAAAGAATGTATATTCTTCATGATATTCACCAGATTTCAGTCAAAAGGGACCATTTCTCTCATAAGTGAGATCATCCCATCAGTCTTTGTTTTGGTAAGAAAGCAGCTAAGCTCCATGCAGTCATTCCTGGTTCCTCCTCACTCAAAAGTGCTTACTACCTTTAACACTATCTGCATACACTATAGCTACCAACAGAGCATTCCGACTTTTCTTTTTCTTTCCTCACCCTCATATGCCTAGAGACCACAAGAAGCTAAACTCACTGAACACAGGAAAAAAAAAAAAAAAAATTCTAATTTATTTTATTCCACAGATGGTGCTAAGGAGCTAAATTCCTACAGGCCATAAAGATGTTGAGGGAGCTTCCTCATCCTTAACTGCTTACATGCTTTTCCCTTTCCAGTTACTGAGAGGCATACCTGAATATGGCCCTGCATTTTCTTTTTCTCATTCTGCAATATTTGGTTTCTTTCCTCTTCCTCCTCAACCCTGGACTCCAAGTCATGGAGAATTTCTTCCAACTCTTGTTTTTTGGCAGCCAAGCGAGCCCTCATCTCCTCAGCTTCTGCAAAGAGCTCCGTCTCAGCCTGTAGCTGCTCTGCAAGAATGTTCTTCTCTTCTAGAAGCTGCAAATATACACAAAAGGTAGTAAAAATGACGTTTCAATGTCTCTCACGAGAGATTATATGTATGACACCTACAAAGTTACTTAAAGGCCAAGTTCTGCTCCAACTCTCTGGTCAATATCCAAAATCAAAGACTTTTAGGAGAGGGCTTTGTCAGCAGTCCAGAAGACATCAGCTTTCTTAACAGGGCTACAGCAATATTCACTCACTTGCCCCCGTCCCCTGTTTAAGGAACAGATCCCGTTGTAGCTACCCAACGTGCCCTGTTCTACCAGCAGCAAAAACATGAGGGAAGTGCCTGTTTCCCAGACTGTTCCTTGCACTCATTGCTGCACAGCAGCAGAGCAGTGCCATGGGGAGTTGAGCTGAAAATGTCACTTGGAGTTACTGAAACAGAACTGGAACGCATTACTACTTCCTGTGTAAACCTGACAATAGAACAGAATAGTTCTAATTGGGAGGGACAACAATAATTTAGTCCAACTGCCTGATCACTTCAGGGCTGACCAAAAGTTAAAGCATACTAAGGGCATTGTCCAAATGCCTTTTAAACACTGACAAGCATGGGGCACCGACCACCTCTTTAGGAAGCCTGTGTTTGACCACCCTCTTGGCAATGAAATGTTTCCGAAAATACAGTCTGAACCTCCTCAGATGTAGCTTTGAACCATTCCCACGTGTCCTATCATGGGATCCCAGGAAGAGATCAGCACCTCCCTCTCCACTTCCCCCTCCTCAGGAGGCTGTAGAGAGCAATGTCTCCCCTCAAGCTCCTTTTCTCCAAACTAAGACAAACCCAGTGTCCTTAGACACTCCTCATAAGCCATGCCTTCCAGCCCTTTCAGCAACAGGAATTGATGCTCTGCCATTCTACGTGTCCATCCCAGTTCTATCAGGTCTCAAAATTACCACAGTGATAAATACATGTCTATCTCTACTGACATTCTCTAAGCTGCTCTTTATGCTGATAATTTAAGCTCATTTTCAGTTTTGTCCAATAATTCTCATAACTGCTTCCCCATGCCTTAAACAGCACATGTACACCACAGAAGTACCCTACCCTGCAAACACATCTGAAAAGGAAAATGACACTGCTACTGAAATTGGCCTGTAAACTAGGAAAGGCCAAAAAAAAGTTTAGTTTCATTAACATGATGTATCTGCATTCCTGAAGGAATAGCTCATGCCATATCTTCCTATTCCAGATTTTAGCAGAGTGTGAAAGCAGTTAGCTCTCCTGATTCACAGTGCTTTTGCTCACAAGCGTCCCCCCAACACGGTTCCCTCAGCCAGGATATAGTGCATTATACGTTCTACATATCAAAAGCTGATCTTGGGCACAAACCTGTTGATGTTTCCTTTCCATTTCCTCAAGTTCTGCCTCCACTTTTGTCTGTTTTTCTTTCACCTTCATGAGCTCCTCGTCCTTGGCTTGAAGTTCTTCTTCTTGACGAGTGACCTGAAGAAGGGGCTTCACCTGCAAAGATTTGAAGTGAACAAGTTAAAACATGCATCTACCTATTTACAAAAGTCAAAGAAAGTGATAGAATATAATGAACCTTCGTGAAGACTCTCCACCACTGCCAGTGCCTAAGCTTTAAATAGGCAGCGCAATTCCTCTGCAGGATTTTCAGTGCACTCAGTTGCTGTTGCTTCTTTGCAAAGGCCCTGAAGATGGAAAGATCAAAACATTTTGTGTTAAATCCAGCTGAGCATCTGTCAGTGCTTTTAATTTTTAGGTTACCCAACCCTAGAACACTTGCAGACCATAAATAGGCTTATTTTTAAGTTTCAGTGACTACACTGATTTATGAGTACTCATTCCTTATATGAAGAGGCAGAGCAAGAGCTGGATGCACCACTTCAAAACAATAATTAGAGCTATTTGTTCTTACTCTTAACAGATATTTTTCTTAAAAAGATAAAATCAGGATGGATTAACCGCTGAACTGTCCTTTAACTTCAAAAAAGCAGCTGTCCAGAGTATCTCTAAGGACCTCCAGTGGACTAGAAAGATTTTTTTTTGCAGCCGTTAGCTGTATGGGTCACAAAGAGAACATTAAGGAAAGGAGATACTGCTACGGAATGAAGGTACAAATTCTTACCATTAGGTAAAAATTCACCTGTTTACCCTGGATACAACTATAGTTTATCAGGGAACACACTTTCTTAAGAAATCTCTCCTGAAATTGAAGTTTTAATGCATAGCTCCTTATCAAAGAGATTTAAGTTTACCACGAGAAAGATCAAGCTGTAACAGCACACGTACTTCCTAGCCAGGTATCCTCTACAGACTGCCTGGAAGAAGATGATAATGTCTGTGATCTTCAGATCTCGTTCTTCTTCTAAGTGTGCCAAGACACCAGCTCGGAAAAAGATCTTGCTCTGTCCAATTCTGTACAAGTTGGGGTCCAGCTCTAATGCTCTGATCTAAATGGACAGGCAAGCATATTGTTTTTATATTAAGGAAAGGAGAATTTTTGTTTTAACTTTTCAATGTTTTAACAATATATAGGTATAAACACTTACCATACGCTCACAGGCTTGCTTACCATCCATAAAACCTTTTGGAATTGCATTGGGAGTAAGGATCTCATACCTTTAAGTCAAATGAAAAAAAAACATTTTTACATTGAACAATAAGCTACGTTATTATAAACCCACAAACCTACAGTCATCAAGTGCACGGCTAAGGAATTTCTCCAGAAAGTTTTTCCAGAAGTACATTTTAGATTGGTTTCCCCTTCCCTAGTGTCTTTAGACTAAACTTGCAATATTTAACTGCTTCAAGTTCAAGCCACTTCAAGAGCTCACACATGACTTTGGATTTTCTTCCAGTTGGTTTGGGGGAGGGAGTAGGGGTGTAGGATCTCTTCAATGATTTAACAAGGATCTATCTCATAAAAACTCCAAAGTTCCTGCTGTTACCTCTGTCTAAATTCCTGGAACACTATCCTGTTTGGAAATCCTTGTCGACAAATCCTTATTCCTTCTAAAACACCGTTGCAACGAAGCTGATCTAGAACCAGATGTGGATCCAATTTTCCAGCCTAGACAGACAAAACAAGTATTATTTAGTCTTTTAGTTTGTATTAATGAAAAAACTGTAGTTTAAGTTTTTCAGGCTACCCTCTACAAAGTCAACTGTGTAAATAAGGGGATGTGTAGGGAGTACTGAGAAGATATTTGATCAGTGTGAAAACCTTGGAAACCTGGCTTCGATTTCAAAAG
Source organism: Ardeotis arabs (assembly GCA_011801015.1). Taxonomy (NCBI): domain Eukaryota; kingdom Metazoa; phylum Chordata; class Aves; order Otidiformes; family Otididae; genus Ardeotis; species Ardeotis arabs. The sequence goes on from JAAGAY010147881.1 coordinate 24,880, forward strand.
GAAGACACAGAGTCTGCATGACTTAAAATGCATGCAAAGACTTCAATAAAGAGAAAGAATTAGAGGAGTAGTCTGTAGTACATACCCTCTTTTCATGATTTGGAATGATGCAGCGAACAAAATTGGGATTAGTGTTTCGGAGCGTTGCCATCAGCTTGGTGAGAGATTCTTTGTAGAGTTGGCCAACAGTACGGAACATGCCCTTCTTGGTCTTGTACGCAGAGCCAAAAGCCGTCTCTGTTATTCCAGTGACCTGATCCAGACCCACAATACGATCCACTGGGAAGGACAAGAGAAAATAATTAAGTGGACTTTAATATTTGTCAGGTATAAAGATAGGCAGAAAGAGGAGCAACAGTGCAGCAGCAGAAGCTTTGTGGAACAAATGACAGAAGATGCCGTCAGTAGGCAAGGCAGTCAGCATGTACTAGGGACGCTGTGCAGAAGCAGTGGAACCAAAAGCCACAAACTTATACAGCAAGAGTGTAGCTTTAGTAGGTACAGACTAAAACATCCAGCTCTTTACTTGCAGTTCTACATGACGAGTAAAGCCATTTTCTTTAGCTAAGGTCAACTTTCTATCTCTTAAAAGATGCCTGGAAACTGGCAATTATTTAAACTCTTACAATGCAAAATATTTCCAAGTCGAATATTTGGAATTAGTATCTGTGCATATTTGCTTGAAATCAAGTCACTTATGGTAACGACACAGCTCAAATCTGAGTTTCAAAACATTCCAAATATTATGAAAGTGTAACTATTTACAGAAGAGTTGGAAAGAGTGTTATTGCAGTGACAAGAGTGGAAAAAAAAAAAAAAGTATCTACCAGACTTCTGCTAATCTGCTATTTTGAAGAATTCTTCCAAGTTGTATATACAACTGCAAAGACCTCCCTACCTCCCTAGCCAAAAGACAAGTTTCAAAACAAGGAAAACTGCACACCAAAGCACTTCAAAGCTGCCATAAAGCATGTGAATAGAGATTTTTCTTTGGTTTTTTGAACATTTTGGGTAAGGATTTCTATGGTTACTTCCTCAGAAACACAAATTAGAAATCTGAGTGCTATCATTAAAAGCTTTAGGCCAAAAACATGAATGTGATTCCATGTGCATGTCAATAATTATTTAAACAGCTCACTAAAAAAATACAGAGGTGGTTTAACATCTTAATAATTACAGCTGGTACTTCTTGGTACTGAGCAAATACACAACATATATTGGTTCTCCACTAAATCCAAGCTGGCCTGTCAGAAACAAGCAACTATACCTAGGCTATGATTTAAATTTTGTAAAGTTATCTTCAAATTAATTCAAACCAAAGCAGAGGGAATTACGCTTTGCTACCAGAATTAGTTTTGTATATGAGAAATAAGTGATAATATTTTATTTCATACTCATATGCAACTGGTTTTCAAAGGTCTATAAAAAAAAAAATTAAAAGCAGAAAAATACAGGGCAGTAAGTTTGAATAACCATTTCTAAGTCTTGCATGTAGTATAGAGCAGAGTCTAGATCCTCCACACAGTTCTGAACACAAGAATTTAAGCAGCTTATTAAAATTAGAAGAATAAATAAGTGGCAAGTTGTTCATAAGATCATACCCCAAATATTTACTTTGAAGCAGAATTCAGTTCTAAATCAGAAGTGGGATAGATATTACTGGGAACCAGTCTTACAGAGGATGAACATAACAGTTTGTAAATATCAGAAACATGCACCCACCAGACACCAGTAATGACTGGACACCAATTCAGCTTTTGTTTGGGCACATACTTTAAAATTGTTGTAAAAGTATCTATTAATTGTGCATCTTTTGTTTTGCTCCCCTCTGCCCTCCAACTATAATACAGTTATTTATATTTCAGTGAGGATTAAGGTTAAATGTCAGCTTTCCCTACAGGTTAAGAGCAGTCATTGAATAGCATGACTGGACAGTTATCCATCGGCTAAAGTCTCCGATCACAAGTCCTCTCATAATTACTTTAGGAAACACCACTGGCTTCCTCAAGTATGTGGTGTACCATGAGTAGTGGAAGATAAACCCAAGTAAAGATCAAAAGTCTGAAGACACGACCTTCACATACGCTTATTTCTAAACTTGGAGAGGAATACAAGAAGGATGATGAGGAAGAGGTTGCATAAAATATCTAAAGCATCTTCAAAAAGACATTTCAAATAAGTGAATTTGTTGATTTTTGTGATAGCTCAAAAAATGTGTGCAGCTTCTATGAAAGGAAATATTAAAATTAAGAGTTTTTTAAATAAAAAAAACAATTCCAACAAGTCTGGAAAAAGTTTATTTCACTTACTACCCCCCACTACAACTGCAGCATTCATTCTGATACTTCAATACATTCTTCAGCTCTCCTCCCAAAAAACATAGGCACATTCTAAAACGTTCCAGAGTTTTGTCAATGTTGGACTGCAGAAAGAAGCTTGATAGCGTTCCAAAGCTTACGCATTCTCTCAAATGCTTGGAGCTACCAGAATTATCACTTAAGAAGCAATTCTGCATCTCAACATGGAACTAGGAAGCAAACCTTTTTATCTGCAATGCTTCAATGCAATGCATAAAATATAGATGCTATATGTATGCAGCAGCAACGGAATAGGTATGCACTCAGGGACCATTTGCCTTGTGGAGGTATACCTAAGTTTAGCATGAAATGAAAAAGTTCATGCAAGCCTACGAGCAAAAATGGTTTTCCTGTAGATACAACAGCCCTGCCTTTAGTAGGCCTACTGTTTTTATATCCATTCACCTGGTGGATCATGAAGACCAGTAATATTGTCATAGAAACAGGCTCTCTGAATATTCTGAATCTCTAAGGCAGAGAAACAGCAAAAACAGAAAGACAGAAGAGCAGATACACAAGACACTTCAGTTAGTATACAGAACAGGTTTATCAATTGCAAACAGACTTAACTGTGCTATGAAAGCAATTAGGCCACAACATATTCCATGCACATTTCAATTATTGGTGGAAGCAGGTTTTGCATATTTGGACCAAAACACTTTTGCTTCTGTGCGCGTACTTAAAAGGAAAGGACCAGATCCCCAACCAAAGAGTTCTTTAGATAGTCATTAAAACTGCTCTCTGTAGCTGAACTAAGTAAACACTCCTGAGGATAAGAGGAAAACTCAGTATTAACCTACAGCATCATCTGTATCACAAGATTCATTTCCTCTGGAATAAGAAACTACAAGTCTTATATACTGTGGCATGTAAATATACTCTATCATTATGTTAAAAACTAGAATAGAAAAGTCCTTATAAGTATTTATTTAGCTATTTCTGCTTCTTGAGGTATTTTGGGGAAAAAAAAATTGATAAATACTTTAAGCTGATGTGCAGGTAGACTAGCTAAACACCAGTTTATAGTTAAAATAGGAAAATATTGCATTAGATTTCAATATGCAATATCTAAGCACCAGTATGGCTGTTAATGAATTTTACTTTAGGAGACGCAGATTTCCAGGATAGGACCCACCACCGCACAAGAAACAACAACACTGGTGCTCACGTGAGACATTTTATTAACAGCAAGTACCACTACAGCTGTTGACATTCAGGACTTAATTGCAGCAATCCAAACTAAGAGTTTTGAACAAGATCTGATCCAGGCTAACAAGTGAATACCAGTTCAAATAATGAACATGGGAAGCAGCTACTCAGAAATGGTAAATGTGCAAGGGACCATAGGTGCAACCCAGCTTCCTTGTACTTCAGGTGCTAAACAACACAGAAAATGCTGTAGATATTTACAATGTGGAGGTGGAGGGTGAGGAGGAAACAGGCACAAAAAAACCCCAACTCATCTAGCAGGATAAAATCACTAAAAACTTGTGTACTCGAGAGCACGATCTCTTACCATCCTTCCAAAGCTCTGCAACAAATTTGTCAGACGACTGGTGCAAGAGGGTAGCTACGTTGTCATTCAGAGGGTCCATATTCTTCATCAACCACTCATCTGCCTTGTAGTCCACCTGTAGAGCAGCCAAGTTGCACATGATCAGACAGACTATCAGCTTTAGCTTTAAATTCACCAGCATCAAAGAAAAAAGTTTCAAAACACTACACTGAAGTTTTCCTCCTACTCTCAATATTTGCTTGCTATGAGTTTGTGCCTCCTTAGAACAACTCAAACTACCACAAAAAGTTATTATTCTTCTGAAAGAGTTAATGGGAGTTTTCTTAAATCTAGCAATCTGACTTTTTGCTTACTAATAGCTGGTATACCTTCTCAGCCTACTGTTATTGCCAAAACAAGGCTTCACTGTGAAGACATAAAAACTCTCGTATAGATCCTAATTACTTTATCTAAATTACCAGAACTTAAATTAAGGATGTGCTGCAACGTGATTTTTTAAATTTCACTGCAGCAGTTATACCTAAACACTTTGTTCTATAAAGAAAACAAACAAAGCTCTTATCTTGAAAGAGCCAATTCCGTGGTTTGCAATTAAACTATTGCTCAGCAGTTTAAAACTCAATGCTACCAGCACAGCTTCATCCCAGCCCAGAAGAGCCCTAAAATTCCTTAAGTTCAACAAGACCTTTGTGTAGACTAGCATGTTTTTGCGTTAAACAAACTGGGTTTTCTATTTTCAAATAAGGGCTATGGAAAGAAAGCTATGGTTAGATGCTTCCAGCATCCAAAACCAAGTCAGATTGTCATCTTGGTACCTCTTGCAGTAAAAGCTATTTTTAAAACTATTCTAGTTTTGAAGGAAATATACATTCTGATTGAAAATTGAAAAATGCCTTCTGTCAGAGGAAGATACAGTGCCAGTACCCCAGAAATGCCCACTCAGTTTGGCAGAAGTAAAGCGCTCTTCAGAACAACTACTTTCTAGTAGTCAGGCACCAAGCTGCTTTATTTAATTTTTATTATCTAAAGGTAACCTTGTGTTTCACAACGAATCTACTATTAACTGCAGTAACAGTGATGAATTCATTATATTTAAGTTACTGTTTTAAGTATTGATGCAATGAAATGTATCATTTCCTTACACCAATTTTTGCTGCAATTACCTACTTGGCACCACTGGCATCAAAGAAGCCAACAACAAGCCAGTAGTACTTTAAACAAAAACTAAAGGATAGTCTTAATAATTTGCACCATTTCTTCTAAATATCAGGGCAAAAACTGGAACTAGGATTAAGTTTTAACTATTTATGAACTAATTACATAGCATGGCCCTATGGAATAGACCTGGCGATCGTGAAGGTTGCACAAACTGCTGACAAGAATTGCATGGTTCATAGACCTGGTCACACTGCAGCTGAGCTCCATCTCTCAATGGGAGAATAAAGATTGAACTAACAGTAAAAGTGAAGATATCAGCCTACCTAGAGAAGGGGATATACAGAAATCTTATGTGAACTGAGGAGATAAAAGCAAAGAGGGTACTGACATAGTCCTACTTCAAGCATTACTACCAACCCGAAAACATAAATATTCCAAAGACTCCTTTCAATACAAGTCTTGAAAAAACTCACCTGTAAGACCTGACAACAAAATTAAAGGAAACTGAAATATTTGCTTCATTTAATATTAAATTTGTATTTTTCATTTCTATCTGTTTGGTAACAGGAGTTCTATCAGAGCACTCCTGAATATGCTGAAGAAAATAAAAACAAGGCCACCCTCCCGCACAAGTATTTCTAAATTTGGTTACCATACCACATAATACTTTCCCAAAACCAACATTTCTAACCAAGTATTTAACATTTAACCCTTACCTTCCCTGCATAATGAATGATGCAGAAATCTGCTTTGTCCTTTAGCTGTCTTGGCTTTTGGAACTTTGAGTGGGTTCCCTGCTCTTGGACCAGTTTTTCCACAAATGTCTTGTCAGTAGCTTTAGGGAACCAGCATTCTTCATCCAGTAACGCTAACACACCAGGAGGATTTGCCTGAAATCCAGTTGGATTGAATCTGAGTTAATATTTTATATATTTTTTATATATGTATATGTATATATGTTTACATTTTAACATTTAAAACACACCACTGAATGCCACAATAAGAAGTTATCTAAAAACTGATTCAAATTTGATTGAAAATAAAACAAGTCATGGGGTAGTCTAGTTCCATGAACAACACTGACTGGTTCAGACAAACTCATTCCAACATATACTGGGGCCAAACAGGAGTCACCTGATCTAGCGCTGACTAGAGCCTTGCTTTGAGCAGAGCCTGGAATAGATGACCTCCAGAGTTACCTTCCAAACATTTCTGCGACATGTACGTACACAGCGGCTCACTCGCATCTCCACAGTAGTTAATGCCATGTTTTAGTGTGGGCTAAACTGAGGACAATTATCCCTCGCAGCCGCTGGATACCAGTGTGGCAGCCACCAAGCCTCCCCGTGCCAAGCCCTGTGTTGATGTCCAGTAGCAGCATCCAGAGAGACTCAACAGGCTTAACTCAGGCAGCCAGCATAGTTCCATATACTCCCTCTCTTTCCATACAATTTAAGCACTCCATTTGATTTTTTTAATTTATTTTTTTAAGTGAAGTAGGGAACAAACAATATCTGTACTTTGCAGCTGTAGAATTGACAGGCTCATTTTCCTCAGGAAAGACAGACTGGTGTACACAGGAAAGCAACAGAAAAAAAGAGTTTGTAATAATTTATACTTCAGAAGTTTCTAGTGAATATAAAAGTTTGAACATTTGAAGAGAGATGTTTCTATTTGCCTACCACATGACACCACATTTACAGAACAATTATGAAGGTACTGACATTTGCTTTAAAAAAAAAAAAATTGATGCATTTTAGGATTTTCACCTAAACATCTGCATAGTGAAAGCACCCACACTTACCCCCTCCGGCTTTTTTGGCAGAGATTTTACATTCCAAGGAGGCAGAACTTTCTGAAGTTCCACACACAAAGTGCAAACCTTTGATAACTGAAAGAAGATTTCCCTTTTCCTTCTCTAAAGAAAAACAATATGGCTCATGGGGTTTTCTGCTCTTCAGGATGCATAGCATCATTGGCAGCATGTGTGTACTCTAGCATACACACACAGAAACGTACAGAGGGGTAACTGCAATGCCCTACGTTTAATTTAAAAGATTTTGACAGCATAGTTCTGAGGTGTGAAGAATAACAACTTTCAGGAATTCTGATCTTTGTTCTCCCTCTTCCCACCACCCAACCCAACAGCTCTTTGAAGCCTGCTTCACCTTCCACATATTGAGCAACCTGAAGAATATATTAAAAAGCACAGTGATCAAAACCACCTTTAAGATACTGCTTTGCTTTTTGCAAGGCAGATTTATGGGGAAAAGTCTACCCTAAATGAAGTTTCAGAAATTTTGCTATCGATCTCAAATGAAAAAAAAGTTTTCTGTAAGTCTTGAAAAGCTTTCAAACTGAGCCACCACTCTAAAGCTTCTATAATGCAATGGCATTATTTAACAGGAAAGTGACAGGACTAAAGACTTCACCAGTACTAGGGAAAAAGAAGTATAAAAACAGTAGCTTAATATCTTAGCTCAGTGTTCTACCCTAACATCAGGGCAAAATCCCACAAGGATAAATCCTTTTACTAATACATGTTATTTTAGACTCTGGATTTCAGTCTTCCAAGTTAATTCACTTTTTGTGACAGCTCCACAAGAAATCTCTGTACAGGCCTACAATTTGCGGGTAGTAAAAGACAAACCCATAAATGGAATGTCTTCTCCTTAAAGCATTAATGCACAAACTTACGGGTCTTTCGATTAAGTCGATGCAAGGCTGCAGATCCAGTCCAAAGTCAATGAAATTCCACTCTATGCCCTCTCGTTGGTACTCCTCTTGCTCCAGGATAAACATCGTGTGGTTAAATAACTGCTGAAGCTTCTCATTGGTGTAGTTAATGCAGAGTTGCTCAAAGGAGTTCAACTACAAAAATAACATTAGTAAGCAAGAGTAACTCAGGGACAGGATTTATCACATATCTGGAAGTAAAAAATGTGATGTTACAAGGGAATTTCCCAAAACTCCGCAACATTTAAATATATTGTAAAGAAAACTGGAAAATGCATTATTCAAGTCTCTTATATTCCCTGTTACAAATAATTAAGTAATGTATAGGAGGAAAAACCACCTATAGGAGGAAAAACCACCTAAAAATCACCTATAAAAGAACAATTTAGACTAAAGTAGGACTTTTTGGCACTGTGATTTAGGGTTGTCAAAGCATTTACATGCTACAAAACAAAACTCTCCTGCAGCCTTGGAGCACGCATGCATTAAGTGGCTCTACACTTAGTCCTGAACGCACATCAAGAGGGAAAAGAAAAATCCAATTAACAGTGTTTTGAAGTACCTCGAAGATTTCAAATCCAGCGATATCCAAAATTCCAATAAAAGACGCTCCCTGTCGTTTGGTCCTGTCCAAAGCTTTATTAATGCGGTGAACAAGCCAGCGGAAGAGGCGTTCATAGGTGGCCTTTGCCAAAGCTTCCACTGCAAAGTCTGCCTGAAAATCCAAAGAGGAAAATTTATTTACCCTGGAGAAGCCATCAAAAGAACACAGATATGGATGTTATCACAAATAGCTTAGTAACAGAAGTAGTTTAATTGAGTTAATACCACTGAGGAATGAAAACAAGCAGCACAAGCAGTATGCAGTTTGATTAATGTTTTGAAATAAATGATCTTTAAACTGTTCCAGAAAAAAAACCCAAAAGCTCTCTGTGCATTTGATACATGCAACAATGACATTAAAGGAAGAGACCAGCAGAAGGTCAAGGAAAGGGAAAGGTTTCTTCTACTCTACCGATGATTTTTACCATATAAGAACTTCTAACAAAGGCAGTAAGCTTAAACAAAGTCGGTGGCAGTACACACTTAGTTCCAATTTTCTTTATTAAGAGCTATTCAGGATGAGATACGGTTTCACTTCATCTTTAAAGCATCAAAACTCACTTGTTCTTTGGTCTGGGCTTTCTGAACGTAGTCTCTGCCGACTTTGATGCGCGGTGTCAGGATGGCCCGGGTGAACTCCATGACGTTCATTCCCAGTAGATGGCAGAGTTTCTGTGCGACTGGAGATCAGAGCAATAAATGGAAGCGTTTAAATCCGCCACCCTCCGCAGCAACTAGCAACATGGGTGAGCTATTTTAAACTATTTAAAACATGGGTTTGTAATATTTTATATAGCAGAACAACACAAGCAGCAGTGCCCTTTCTTTAGGCAGCATGAACTCTCCTAGTGCCATGCTCACTATTTGAAATAACGCGTTACCCACACCAGCGTTACATATTCTCACTGCATCAATTCCTTTTCCTAAATAAATTTTCTAGTAGGTTAGGTGTTAATGATTCCATACTTCTAAAAATGAAAGTGACGCTAGAGGTATTTTTAGGTCTGGGTAAGTGTTGCACTTCAGCAGGGAGCCCTCCACACTATCCAGTAAGTGCTTTAACCCATTTTCTTCAATCTGACCGCTCTTTGTTTTACTGACTAAGTTAAAAAAGCTATTTTTACAAATCAGCATTGGAAAATAGATCATAATACCAACATATAAGAGCTTCCTCTGCATTTTTGTTTTTTGCTGGTATAAAAACACTACTACTTGCTCTTGATGTTGAGATTCTCTGGCTGTATATTCCTTAGAAGGGTTCATGAATCAAGACAACTTAATCAGTGAAATTAGGGTAGTGTCAAATTGAGCACTCCTTTCACTTTAGCTACATACAGGAGCATTTCTGTGCTTTGAGTATAAAAATAGAGATCAGCACATCAGATTAAACTTACAATCTTTGGTGTGAAGTAGCAAGTGCTGTCAGGATCTTTTGAAAAACAACAAAAACCAAAAAACAAGAACTTTAAAATATTAAGTAGCCACGAGCATCAGCTTGGTACTGTAGCATAATGGATACTATACAAGTGATATTACAGTTCTTAAGAAAGGAGAGGTTTTTTCCCCTCCATGAAGCACTCCGAACACTACACTCAGCTCTTTCATGAACTTGTGACATGGAATTTATTGTCCCTACCTTTCCAGTTTGTAATAATCCATAGCTTAGGTAACAACAACAACAATGAACCATAGCAGAGGTAAAACAAAAAATCACATCTGATTCAAGCACTGAAGGAGGCTGTAGCTAGCATTTCAGAGGTTGGACTGAAGGAAATGAAACCATTTTCAAGGCAAAGCTCTATCACTTCTAAGGGTTCACACTATTTCAGCTTGATTAATCTTGCACTTTCAAAAAAGCTTAATTCATCTTGTTTGTTGAACTGAGGAAGGTCCATTTAAAAGGTGTGACTGTAGAAAAACCTGACTACCCTGACTGGTGTTTTATTACTATTGAGTTTTGGATATAAAATTCTGAATTATTATACAGCAAAGATACTGACAAGCTTGTATCATAGTTGAAGCATGAACTTTACGAGGTTGCTTATGAACCTCTGCCCTTTCTGCAGAAAGGCTTCTTCCAGATCCGGTAGGCACAAAATGGTTTTCTAAATACAGCTTCTCCCTCCTCTTCATCCATGGAGGCTATATGGCTTTCTTGCCATCTCTTGTATCTATACTTGAACCTGATATTTGTTTCTCTATAATCATTACAGATAGGGTAGAATTTGCTTTCTGTATTCTTTGAATAGGTTCACATCTCCACTACCCACACAAATTCCTGCCCACCTATGGAGACACTAACCTGACCCGTTTCAGACATAGGTCTCTAAACGAAACGCATCGCTATCAAGACACACTTATTTCTCTGGAGGATGCTAGGGAAACCCGTTACAGTGAGATGTGACAACAGGTGACAAGAAGGTAGAGAGTAGTTTCACTCAGCATCTTCAGAAAGAAACAATAACAGACCACATAACCAAATAAAGTAATTTTAAAATACAACAGAACAGGAACACGTTTAACTGATCTGAGCTTTTCAGCTTCTTTGCTTTATAATTCAGAATTTTGTATTCAGTATTACAAATATCCAATAGCATCAATATATTTAAATTCAGTATTATAATTCAGAATTTATGTCCAAAAAGCAACAGTAATACAACAAAAGTCAAGATAAGTCAGGAAGTAAGAAGCATCTGTATCTTTCTACATCACATTTTCTAAATGGACAATGACTCAGTTGAGTTGTCTAAGCTGCCACTGAAAGCCCAAAAAACCGAATCTCTCACTCAACCTTTTTTCCTCACTACAAAACTCGAAGCGCCAACTGCCAGCCAAATATCAAGTCAATGACTACTGAACTTTAATCCACATCTGCTTGCTGGAGCATTTTAGTCAGCAGGTCACTGCCTTGAGAAATTACAAAAGTTTCGGACATTGCAAGCAACCTACGCGCACAGCAATTTAGGAAAATTATGAAACGAGACACAGACAAGAATTAGAGTTGAGCAGGTCCTGCAAATGTTGTTCTTACTGCTCTTTCCACTGATGGTGATTCTCAAAGCTGACTTCTCCTGAGAGCATTTAAAAGGCTGAAGTACTAAATCAAAAACTTGGATATTTGCTTCAGCAGCTACCGTTTTTTGTGAGGAACCACATTCCTCAAGATGCTGATCGCGTTGCAGGTACTAACTGATAAATTAAATCTTAGTTACTCTGCCATGCCACTTCAGAAATCAGATTTTTCTAAATACAGCATTCTTATGTTCGGTTATTTCAGTATGGAAGTTGTGCTTGGCTCCAGGGCTCTTATCGTTGGCAAGAAAACTGCTGTCAGGAACCAAAGAAAACAAACCGATTGAAGCACGCACATTCTCCTAGTGCCTAAATCTTTGTAGATAGCAATAAACAAGACTACAACTGAAATACTTGTCCAAAGTTCAGAAGCAATGCAAACAGCACAAATTCTGTTGATGGATGCTTGAATTCGCCTGCATTACAAAAATGGAAGAGAAGAGTTTTAATGATTGCCCATCGGCCGCTACCACAACAGTAATGGCCTGGTTTTGGCGCAGAACACTATCAAGGAAGCTCAGAAGACTGCTCTGTAGTTTTAAAGATATGCACTAAACAAACGTCAGGAAGAAAACTACAGTGAACGTCAAAGGAAAAACTACAGTGAAAGTTAAAGGAAGCCATACAAACTTGATCAACTTACCAGTATTCTCTGGCATAGAAGCTTGATCAGTATTCCTCTCCTTCTTAAAGGAAATATTTCCAAATTGTAGCACTGAAGACACCACTTTCAGCATTGCTGTGTTAACAGAAGACACACCCAACAGTTTAATTGAAGAGGGCTCGGCTTAACAAATTTTTCTTCTGTTAATTGTGTCACTTTCCTTCCAAATTCAAAGTATGAGTTTGGAACTGAAATAAAGTTTGTACTGTATTTTTTGGGCAAATGGCTTTAATTCAACTCCAGCTCATATTAAGCAAACATTTGCTGTAGGCTATCAAGACACTGAAGCAACATTAAATTTAGTGACATTAAATTAGCAAGTGCGTGTGCAAAAGAAAAAATACACTTTATAAATCCACAAGGCTCAATAACTTACACAAGATCTCATCGTGCGAAAATCCCATGATATGCATGGCTTCCATAGTCTCCTGAAAGTTATCCTTGTCTTGTTGCCCAGGAATGGGGATGTAGCCATTCGATAAAAATCTGTAATTGTTAAATCCTTCAAGCAGCAAGTCAGCTGTATTGGGAGGAAGGGGAAGAGAGAGAAAAACAAGCTGAAGAAATGCTATGCACACCCACCTGTATTCTGTTCTCACTAAATGTGCAAACTGTGCTTTACAAAATCAGTTCCTCAGATACGGTACAAGCCAATAGATCAGTTTCTGAAACTCTAAAAATTATGAGTGTATCTTAGAAGCTGAAGCCAGATTCACAGAATCTCTACCTGTAGCAACTTATATTAGCTCTTTAATGCATCAAGCCTGTAAACAGAACATTACTCAACCCAGATCTAGCATAATCTCAAATCCCTACTTGGAATATCCTAAAAGAAATATCTCTCCTGAAAGGTAAACAGACACAGGCAGAAACGGAGTTAGGCATTGATGATTACCACATCAAGGATGCTAGACATCCATTTATCTAATGCAGAAGAAGGAGTGGATCAATTCTCTGAAGTCTGTACCTTCATACAGTTTCACTTATCACAACCCAACAGGAATTCCCAGTTACCAAGGTGGAGAAAAAAAAAAAAAAAAAAGTAGAAGATAACCAACACAGTATGCAATGGCTGAAGACAGCTGCAGGGTTTCACTGTGTTCTGATAAAATGGCTGCTTTCCTACCCAGTTTGAAGGCATGGTCCAGAACAGATACAGCTGTCAATGCTGACCAGTTTGTTATTTATCAGCTGGGAGCACTGCAGTTTCAACTCAGTGATTCCCAGGCCAGAAGCTCCCCAAACTGGACTTCGTCATGCAGGAGCCGTTTGCTTGAAATGCAACAGTTGCTTGACAACACACTTGATAAAACACAGAAGTTATTTCAAAGCACAGCCACCTGGCTTTTCATTTGTCTTTTAAACCCCACTGTTTCAAGACCAAAGAACCATTCAAACATGACTGCGGTAACGCTGAAATAACAAACATGGCATGCAGAAGCAACGGGTTTACAAAATGAGATTCTCAACTTACACTTCAGGTGCTCTCCTGCTCCAGCTAATAGCTGATAGAAGATATGAAACGTCCGCTCATCTTTAGCCTGACGAACAGCGCGAGACTTTTCCAACAAGTCTGATTATAGCTAGTCAAGGATTTTCTACAATTAATTGGTTAAAAACATCCAATGCAAACAAAACTTTCAAAGCAGTCTATGTAATTACTTTAAGAGTAAATAGAACTTTAACAGTAATGACAGGACTATGTCCAATATGAACCTTCAGTAACTTCAATTAAGAGATTTCAAATTTAGACTGGTGAAGCCCACAGTTAATTTCAGCAAACTCATTTACTGGATGTTGATGCATTTCCCTGCTACATGCAGCTGACAATTGTCTGCAATGGATCAGCTGAAGTCTAAGTGAGAGGGGGAGCCACCCATTCTTTTTCAATCATTTCTTCTATTAAGGTCATAGCTGAACTCAGTACCCAAAACCCAGCAGCTGCTGAACTCAGAAGTCTTGATTTGAAGTGCATTTGCCATTTCTTTCAAGCGCTGTATTTCTACATACAATCTGCACTGCCTTTAAACAGCTCCCAAACTCAATTTGTGCAGCAGATACGGCAGCTTATTAGATGCTAAGCTGTACTGTTATTGAAGTTTTTATTTCTTGAAATTCCATATGGTAAAATAAACATGGGACAGGGATTTGAAATGACACAAGTTGTGATGAAGAAAAAAATTCCCCAAGAGTCCCTAAGTCCTCCTGTTTTCACAAAGCTCTGGGCAAACCAATTCATCTGAACTTTCATAACAGCAAAAATTGCCTTCATTCCTGTGCTGTGCTGAATGACAAGTCGTTTATCATTAAAGCACATTTTGAATAATGATACATTTTCCCAAGCCTTACTGGGAAATGTTATTTTGTGACAGTTCCAAATATTCAATGCACTTAAAATTAAGCAGTTTAACTCCTAGCAACAGAATGAAAGCTTAACTGCAGCACTGTTTATGATTATTATTCACATGATAATTGTTTACTAAGACTTCTGATTTCATAATTTTTTGACCACTGTATTGCTATTCCCCTAGAAAACAGGCTAAACAAACTAAGAAAATTACATACGTATTTTTAGTTAAAAAAAAAACTTTAGAGAAGGGCCTTCAGTGCAAGTATTTTCAGTTACTGTTACGCAATCATAAATAAAAATGAACCTTAAAGCTAAAACTGAATTAGGCTTCAGTATTAATTGCTAGTAGGTCTGGTGTTACTGAGCCTACGCTGGTATCTAGAAGACCTAAGAAAACAGAAGGTGTCCCTGCGCTTTCAGCTCTATCACTTTATAAAGAGCATCATCTCCTTCCAGGCAGAGAGCTGCTTCTGCGGCGCTGGCGAGCAAAGGCAAGCTTTTGGCACAACGCGGTAGCTCAGCTTCTGATCAGGAAGGTGGGTTTTTTTTTTTTTCCTAGAAATGTTAATAGAGCAAGCACACTTTAAATGGTTTCCCTATTTAACATAATCCAATTTTAAGGCAAGTCTGAAAACCCAGCAGATTTCAGAGTGCTAAGTTTTGGAGTATTCTATTTCTAAGTATGAGGAAGCATGCTGACTTTGTGATATTCGATCGGCTATTTTGAAACAAAGGAAGAGATGGATGTTGTCAAAGGAATGTAGAAATGTGGTAACCTTTCACTGCATTCCAATGAATTCTAGGGTTAAAAGCAAAACAATCGGGAAACTTGCATTTTACAATAACACGGCATGAAGTAGGATACATGTCTCAATGTTGGCCCCAACAATATAACCAGTAACATCAAAGTTAATCCTAATGAACTTGCCCTGCAAAGAAAAGAGATTTTTCTTTAATTATTATTTTTTTTATTAAGACAATAATGCTGTCTGTATAAAAACATAATCCTACTTGCATTCATTTAATAAGCACTTCGCACAAGTTCAGATGAAACCTTTTCCCTTCAATGTGCTCAGCCATCACTTCAATGGGATATGTCACAAACACTTCTGGAAGATTAAAGAACTAGTATTCTAGGCATGTTTGTAATCCAGGCTTACGAAAAACTCTTCTGAAAGTGAAGCTCAATTTCTTGCATTAACAAAACACGCTGTCTAAGGTTGAAAACGACACTGAGATTTTAAGTGCACCAACTCACTGGTGCCTCAAGGTGCTTTATCTGCAGCAACCCCAAATCTCAGGGTGCCACTCAGCCCACGTCGCTTCTACTTCCATTTCCAAAACCAGGATGGCTGCTACCTGCATGGTCTGTTTTCTAGTGGTTGGTAAAGAAAGGACTGAGAGACACTATATCCATTTCTTCCACATAGACCAAATAAAGAGCACGCTTCTCACATGCGGAGCAGCCCTTGGAAAGAAAGTGGTTCCAAGGGGATTTATTACACCAGTTTTAAGCCACATCAGTTCTCTAATCTGGTTTGTCACTTGGCTATGGACATCCCCAACAGGACAACAGGCTCTGGTTTGGAGCTGGACCACTTTGAACAGCACTGTTACTGTATTTCAGGTTTGTGCTCGTTAAACTGTTAGGTGTTCTCCTGGTTGCAAACATGTGAAGAAACCAGGGGGAATACCCAGTGACTGCAGTGGGCCCTCCATCTTCATTACATCCAGTTTCTACAGTCCCCTATCCACATCCAAAAAGGTTTTGGAGATCAGGAGGCATCACAGCAGTTTGCTAACAGTTGTCTAAATGCTCCTTTTGATGGTATCTGCACAAAGCCACCTACTAATATCTTTTGCTCTTTTACAATCAGTATCCAAATCCTCACTCATCTCAAGTCTGATGAGGGCTTTAGTACGTTAAAGTGAATTCCTGTTTGGCAGATCCATTCAGCTCAGGGACCATACTATTAATTTTCATATTAAATATTCTACTCTTGTAGAATAAATGTATTCTAGCAGCGGCCCGACCTAGCAAGTGTATATTGAGGGGTATATTGCCGTGCTGCAAACTTATGTCTGAACAAGCTGCTGCAATCATTTCAGCTATTGCAACTTCTTACCAGAACGTCCTACCCTTCGACTTACACTTTTTGCTCAGTAACAATTCCAGAAAGCTATATTTGTAACTGTCAAAGGATGAACTGACATTTTACTGAAATTCAGCCAACAGACTAGATACATAACGCATGTGTCAGCGCCAGCACGTCAAGAATGGCAGCTGACAATGTTTTACCCAGAACAGGTACTATAGAGCCTTTTTAGAATGACATGGCTTGGATTTGCCATGTTACATGTGAAAACAAACATGAAGCATTGCATAAGGTCTAGTCAGTGGCTTTTTCTGATACAATTCAGCAGCACTTTCCTCTGTTCCACCCCTAAAAGTCATCTAGTTTCTGCTGTCAAGTCATCAGTTCCATGAACAAAAATAATTGAGAGGAAATGCAGTCGTTAAGTGAGCTGACGCATCCGAAGAGGGGACCCACACACTCCCTGCTTTAAAGTTCAGTCATCAGTGAAGTTTATACTTGAGGTCACTTATCTAATACATCCTTTTACCTAGCACTGGCCAAATCTCGCTATGAAATCTTTAATTTATCAGTTAGACTGTAGTGGAGGTGGCCCTCTAACAACTGAATTCTGGTTACACTACAATTACAACACTAAGTACCTGGCTTTGTAAAAACCACATCAGAAGGAAGCATTTAGTTCTGCAGTATGAGCCCACCAAGCCTACTCTCCTATCAACTACAATGGAGAGACTTTATATTTTCTGAAATACAAGAGAACACTGCCTTGGGTAGAATTAAAAAAAAAAAATATATTAACATTAGCCTTATTTCAGTCCTATCTGATATTACCAACAAGCAGGGAACAGGCTGGCATCCTCATACTGCATGGTAACGACGGTCAAGCCTGTATGGGCTGAACAACATTGCTCCTCACTTTGTGGGAGGATGCATTTTCTTTTTTTTTTAAAGTCAGGTTTTAAAATGGTTGTTACTAAAGATTATTTTTTTCTGCATGAGATGACACCATCTGGAGTGCATTATACTTGCTCCTTTATAAAAATAGAGCTGGAGCCATCTGAGTGATTATGTTCATGATGGCAACTCAGACTTCAATATAATACAAACCAGATGCTAACATCTTTTAGGAGAAAAAGTATCCTCATTAAATTAGTGCAATCTTTGATGAATTCAAGACGTGTAACAAAGTAAAATTATTGTGCAGTGAAACCTGTTAATATTATAAATCCTACACCAAACATATATAAGCATCAAGCAATACTGTAAATAATGTGGCTATAAAATTATCAAAGTTGAATTTCTGCAGTACTCTCCCCCTTCTTGATTGAAAGGGCTAAGGGGTTTAGTCATACAGTTTTCCAGAGTCCTTATCACTGCAGCCAAGTTCATACGTTATAAATCCAAGCAACCGTTGAAACATCAAAGCAGCCAAAAAATCTTTCATTTGTTCTGTAAATTTTAGTTTTGTTCTTGAAAGAAGAAAGATTTAATATCTCTTATACATTTAAGTTGTACTAAAAACATCTTTCCCCTGAAACAGGAGATGGCTTTTTTTTTCCCCATCAAAAGAAAGGAAGTTTTAAGAAGTGGTAAACAGCTATTCACCCCTAGTTTCACCACTATTTTTAAAACAATGCCATACTTCAAAAGGGGTTATCTGCCACCAAAACAGCACGTGAACAGAAGGCGCTGACCCAATAAAGACATCAACCAGCTACAAGAGCGCCCAGCACCTTGAATCAGTCATAGGGCCTTTACTTTTCTTCAGTAAATCAGTCAGACAGAAGGGCATGGAAATTGAGAGGTTTTGTGCTTTTTTAAAAAATATGCAAGCTTTGTGCTTTTTTTAAAATGGAGGATGTTCTCTCCAAAGCAATCAATTGCTAAAGTCATAGCTATTGACAAGAACGCTATGTATTTAGACAAATTCCTTGTTGATGCCATATTCCTTCATAGTTCAGCAGTAGTTTGTGCGTGCCAGCCACAGTTTAGCTCTACAGCACACTTATTTTTGTTATACTATGAACACTACTGTCAGTTCAAGGATGGCTGAAGTCAGAAACTGGATAAAATCAAAGCAAGTTTTGCCAGGAGCCAGTGAGGATGCATCTTCAGTGACCTCAACACAATGCAGAAAGCGCTGTAAGAGAACTCGAATTCATGGAGGAAAAAGAATAAAGAAAGCTTCTAACACTAATTAGATACATTCCTAAAAGGGGAATTTCTCCAAAAATAGTAATCCAGATTTCCAATCTCTAAAGAGAAAAGGAGTAACTCACAAAGCGGGAGGAGTTGTCATTTTTCACTGTCTTTGCATTCCCGAAGGATTCCAGAATGGGATTTGCCTGAAGAAGCTGACGCTCCAGCTCCCCCTAAAAACCACACAAATAGAAAAATAAACAGACATAAGCACAGTGCTCAGGCAATTAAGGGTCCTATATTCTGCTTCCTCCTGAGAGTTATTTTACCCAGGCTGTGGCAGTGAAGGGGGTTATTTTCCCCTCACTTCTAAATCCGCTGATAGTCTCCTCCATCCACTGAAGAATGTGTTTTTATTTTTGTTGATTTTTTAATACACACACACATACACACACAAACAGAGCAGTGACCAAATAGGACGTAATGGATGCTGAAAAGAATTGAACATGGAAAAGAAAATTCACGTTCAGGGCCAATGAAATTAGGCACAGACTTCGAGCCTTTCCTTAAGAGGAAAAACTAATTTAACTGTTTTAAGATTTTTAGTGCAAGGTTATACTTAAACTTCCTGTTTAGTGATTTGACAATATAGCTGCTTTGTAATATCTATTTTCAAAACTTACTTTCAAATCAGTGAAATGCTCACTTTCAGTCAGCCAGACATCGATATCCTTGCAACATCTCTGACCTGAGCGCACCTGAGGAGCACGCCAGAATGGCATAATGGGAACTGAGCAGCACCAAACACAAAGATCATTTTCAAATTGCTCAATTCAGCCAACATTGCTCAGGATGTTTAATGCATTCTTTTAAATGTTTCTTTAAGTTCAAGCCAATGGATGTAGAAATCAAAGTACTTATCTTAAGGAAATTACACAACAGCTTTTACAATTGCTGTCCATGAGGAGGTCTGGTAACAAAAAAATGTCTGTGCTGCTTCCATGAGCCCAGGAGGCATGTATGTACACAGGGAAATATGATATTGCCTTCCTGCTCTGAAGGATGGTTTTAAAAAAAAAAAAAAAAGCTGTCTGGAACGCAGTCTCAAAAACTGACATTTGTGTTCATAAACCTGCTTTTTCCAATTATTTATAGCATAGATTAATAAAGGCTCCAGACAGAGCATCAAAGAATAGGAAATTTACGTCTCTTAAGGCTTCCACAAGGTCAATTCTTACACAGGAATTTTTAAAATTCACTAGTTAACACCTAAAAGAGGCTTTTATTTGTATATTGAAATAGATTTCAAGTCCTCCTGGAAACTAACAGCTGCTGGTTCTTTAATGTGACCTCAAGTTATCTGCTCAGAACTTGTTTACTTCCAAATATATTCCCTTTGGGACTACATATTCTCTGAATTCTGAAGAAACTAAAGAATAAATAAAAGCGTGAGCCTTAGCCCAGAGCACGCTAAACACTGCTCAGGCCACAGTGTCTAGGCACTCGCTATATGTGAGGTCTGCCAACATCACAGTTCTCAAGAGTGCTTTTAAATTGACAAAAAAAACCCCCACAATTGCAGAAAAGCTAGACCCCTGTTATAATCACCATGTGCACATCTGTAATTTATGTTCTGAAAGTTTCCTATGTAAATGCATCCGATAGCGGGGAAGGATTTGCTCACACCATTCCTCCCGTTCCCCTCTCCCCACCACGCCGTCAGCTCCTGCTAAGACATCACGGATAAAAACGAGAAGCTTGCTTACCCCGCTGTACACAGCTTGAAATAAACCACATTGCGTATATTAAACGCAGCAAGCATGTCACAGCTTACATTTCAAATTCTAGCTATTCTGGAAAAGAAAGCACACTGACTTCAAAATTTGACTTCTCCACAGAACATCACAGTGCCACTCAAAAGCAGCTCACTGCAAGCACGCTTCATCCATGCTTTCAAGTGCTGCTGTGTACCACAACCTTCATTTCATTTTGTGCAGAGGAACTTCTGCAACGCATCGTAAAATAATTTGACTCAACTGAATGCAAGAAGTTCTTAGTAGCTCATTTTTTTACAATCATCTCTGAGGATTTGAAGAAAACATTCAGTTGGGTCCTCAGATGTGGGTGAAAACCGTGAGAAAGAACAGAGCAATCGCAGCCTCGCCAGCCTCTGTGGTTTGCACTCGCAAGTAGATTTGTAGCCATCACTGAGAAACAGCAAACCTCTCACACCATGTTAAACAGCTTCTGATTCAGGAGTTTTCAATTTTAGATAGGCTGCTTACAGCCAAAGAAATAATTCTCTTTTTTTAGAAGCTTTCAGTGTTTCGGGAAGAGTGTCAATTTAGCCTGTAGGTGTATCTCCTGCACAGGCATCTAAAGAGAACTTGGAAAAAGCAGGATCAGTATCGTGGAAAAAGTGAAGTCATGCAGTATTTCATGCAGGGTAACATTAAGATAAGGACAGGTATTGTCTCAGTTTCAGAAAAACCAGCACCCCAGTGATTCGGTTCATCGTGAAGCCTGGGTGAGGCAGGGAAAACTACATGCTACTCACATACAACAGGGATCCACTCTGTAGTTCAAAATGACATTGAAACAGAAATGTTAATGATTATGGTTTATGCAATATCAACACTTCTGGATTAGCATGTTTCCACTGACACATTTAAAATGTTTGCCAACAAACGGTTTATTTCAACTCTGACATGCTAACTCTAAGCAAAAGGAGGGTTAAACTAAACACTGCTCCGTCTATTTTGGGAACAGAGAAATATTTTAGTAAAAACCCTTAGAATTGACTGAGGTTTGCAAGGAGGGAGGATTAGGTTAAATACTAAGAATGTCTGTAACTTCTGAAAATGAGACCGTGGGCTCAGACACATGATTGGGTTACAGAGGTTTAACAAGTTACCACACACCAGCAAAGGCATCACAGCTGTCCGTGTGATTTCTTTTTGCTTCCATTATACCAGACCCAACTTGAAGCTTCTTTTATTATTTTCCCTTCCTCTACAGTTCAAATTGCACTACAGTCAGCTTTCAGAAAAATGTAAGGGGAAGAATCAACCAGCTAAACTAACTCATGGTAGCTTCTTCAGTTTCCAAGCCTTGGTTACACCATACAGAGCCGTTGCGAAGCTCTTTCTTCATTTCCAAGTTCACGCTCATGACAAAAAGGCATCACTTACCATCTCAGGTTAGAGCGTGGAGCACTTATCTTGCATAATATGTGGCAGCGATTGTTTGTCTCTTTACAGTCTTACCCTCAACTTCCACCTAACTCTCCTCTTTATGCTCCCTCTCAAGTACGCTCAGTAGCTCTCACTACTGCAATTCCCACTCTCGTACAAGAAGCTGGTCTAGAACAGACTGACTACTGCTGCCCACGGGAAGAGAGGGATTTGGGGAGCAGGAAACGGGCAGCGTTATCTGCAGGGCAGCTCCAGCCAACCTGAGGAATAAGAGCAGCTGAAGCTCAAATGAGGAAATGTTAATTCAGGCAGCAGCACTGAACGGATACCACGTCGCTCATGCCACTTATCCTAGAAAGCCATGGGAAACACTTCATTTCAGAAGTTGATTGGTTATGCCAAGCCTTTTACACTTGAGATCAGAGTCTGTATCAGGTTATCTGAGAAGCTATAAAAATATTCAGACAAAACAGTACATTAATTAAAATAATTCTGTAGCTTCCGTTAACCCCTCTCTTTTATTTAGTACTGTGTTTAACATTTAAAAAGTGTTCTGCACTCTCTCAGCAGTCCATTAACCAAGCGTACACACAGCACACTGGAAACAGCCACAGAGAGGGTGAACCTTTTGCTTCAGGACAGCGTAACGCCACGAGAAAGTGGTGGGAAGCATTTCATTCCAAGGAGGCATTTCGTTTGCTGAGGCACTTGTAGGCCGTTCACTAGCCCACACTCTCAAAGCCAGTTAAATACTCACAAATTTTACTGTTAGCCTTATACCTCTACGAGATTTCCCACATGTTATGAATACAAATTGACAAGAAATAGAAGAATATATATCAGTTCACCTACATAACTTTAAAAGCATAAAGAAAACCACTTGCCTGATGTTTCACGGGTTTAGGTGATTCGGGCTGTTCATTGCAAACAAACAAATGCATATGTTAGCAAGCAAGCATTCCAGCTGCAAGTCACATCCCAAATTATTCATGTCAGTAGGTTTAGTTTAACTATATGCTCACTTCATAGAAACTGTTTAATTTAAATTTAGAAAAGAAGTTACTCATTTGTCATCGCATGCGCAAAATACTAAAACCTGTGTTTGTGCAAAGGACTAATTCCAAATAAAATACAAGATGACAGAAGGACCTCGAGCAGCAAGGAAAAAGGGCGATAGTTTAATTAGTTGTGTACTGCTTTCCACAGTTTTGCCAAGAACAACAAAAAAAGAACCCACAACACCAAGTAAGTTTACAACCTTAGTCACTGCAAGGTGGTTTTGTATGGACAAGATCATTATTCTTCAAAAATCAAGGAGATTATGAAAGAACAAAGAGAAAGCAATACTGAAGGAGACTGGGGTTTTGTTTTTGCACTGTACTTCAAGTATTTAAGAAATGCAAACCTACAATTGAGACAATTTTTTTTCTTTCTTTCAAGAACGACTGTCCATATGAAAAGAAGCAAAATCTTAAGAAAGTGGAAGACCTTCAAATTTAGCCAGGAAGAAGGGTAAACTGAACATGAATGTAATAAAGTAAAGCAAAAAACCTCAAAATTCAAATTTGCACAGTTTCTGCAGAAATTTTTGATTCCATTACTATTTTGTTGGCACAATCTGCAAGTTTAATAACCTTGAGTTTCACATCAGAGAGCCTAGGGGGTAACATCGTGGTGAAACACACACACCAAGAAATTTCCATACCAAGCCAGATGCACACTACCTCTGTTCATGGCTATTGTCTTAAACAACTAGCCCTGTTTTAGTGCAGAATTACAGATTTTGACAGAGGCCTGTAAAGCAGCTGGCAAAGGTTTGGCTTATTCAGCTAAGTGATGTGAATTTTGCAAAGCTGCATCATACCCACTCGGAAAACAACTGGGGTTAAAAAAAGGTTAGATGTTCCAGTCTGAAACTACCGCTCCTTCTGTAATCACTGGAGAAGGACAGGTACACCGAGGAACCTAGGAGGCATTTCGTTGGCTTATCTTCAGACAAGATGAATTGCTCTCTCAGGGTGTCTATTTCTGTCCTCACTTAGAAGCAGAACTGAGCATAATGAGACACATTTAACTTCTCTGTTTAAACTGGGGCAGTTAAAGCTCATCTGGGAAATCCTCGCTAAGGGAAGCTTCAGTCTGAGTGAGCCTACTCACGATCCTGTACTTCAAAACCAATTATGTTTCCTTTTAAATTAATAAAACAGATTAAACAATTTAGTATTTCAGCTATAAAGGCAAATGCAGTTACTGAAAGCAATCACTAACCTGAAAGTACCAGTACCAGTAATTATGTTACAGTTGCACTTGATCTTAAAGGTCTTTTCCAACCAAAATGATACTAGGGTTGTATTTCTGAAGCTTAAAGGCGCTACCTTGAAAGCTGAATTTTAGTGAAAACAGAGGGAGTTTAAGGTGGGAAGGCTCTGGGGAGATGTGAACAAAAGTCTAATTTCATTCATTGGAACCAGAGGAGCATAGCACCAGGGTGACTGGAAGAGGAGACAGCAGTGGTGGATGGATGCAGTTATTTATAGAACTTAACTACTTCCTACACTGCCATGATTGAAAACATCTGCTGATTTCACTTATTTGGCCATGAACAGGGTCCAGGTACATTCCCAGTCTCCAAGTACAGCTGAGTATCCCCCAACCTCACACAGCCTGTAGAACATGCAAGTTCATGGCACTCCCTTGGCATTAAGCAACAACCAGCGCTTTTCCTTCCTTTGGAAAGCCATGTATGCAATTATTTCTTTTTAATTATTTTATATTTTGCACTGATTGCCCTCCCCATCCAAAACACAAAGCCTGTAAATGGAAGCAGAACCCAAGAGTCAGAGTTAAGATTCACTATTTAACCATGTTAAAGCAGCTCTAACACACATTAACAACAGGGTGTCATTCTTCTCTCTTTCCCACCTCACTTAGGGCATATGGAACTGAGGAGCCACAAAGCCAAGCAGTTTAGAAGTCTCCTCTTCCTTCCAACTCTCCTTGCTTCATCTGTCCAAAACCCTCTCTAGACACATCAGCCTCCTTCCCATGCTCACCAGCCACCTGTCCTTGCTCTCTTCCTCTCCTTTTATTTTAAATATCCTTTCCTTCACGCTTCCTGAGCCTACAGAAGAATAACTGAGATGGAAGGCAAGAGAGGCTCCTACACGTGGCCCAGAAGCATGGCATAGGAGTTGACCAGACCAACAGATACCAGTGTGGGTCATTTTTGGTCTGAGATGCCCAAGCTAAAGCACAATGTTTGCCTTTATAAAGCTGGTCCACACATGGCACAGTCAACAACAGAATAAACCACAATATTTTGCCAGCACCAAGCATATTCCAATTTACCAGCAAAGTTCTTAACACTACCACCACACTCCCCCCAAATTCTTTAGAGCTCAAATTTGTTGGATGTGAATCTGAAGCTTCCAGTTATTTACAACAGGTATCTTTCATCTTCTCTCCCTTGCTACACACCAACGAGGACAGTACATGTGTCAGTTCTGATGTTCAACCAAGCACACTACATTCAGGGGTTCAGGCTCCCCTTCAGCCCACCTTCAGTCTTTAGATGAGTTTATGTTTATAGCTCCCTGCCAAGCACTTTTCCCTCCCCTCCGTTACTTGGCTCCAGAAAGCCCAGTCTCTATTCTTAATTTAGGGGACTACTCTAGTCTCACCTAGCTCTGCCAAGTCTCGTGATCACTAAAGCTTCTCTTCTACATTTTTACCACCACCACTTACCCACACTTCCTAGCACGCTGCCCAAGACAATACCTTTAACATTCTTTGCGATTAAACGGGAAATGAGACAGTGTAGCTACAAATTCAAACACTCAAAAATCAGGAAATGCTAGTAGTAAGGCTGTTCAGCGCTGCAATTCCACCCTCTGTGGTTACAATGCATTATTGACTCCGTTTCCCACAGGACGCCTGTCTGAGGCCGACATGCCAAGGGCTGTACAGGACTTCTGCAGGCAGTCACTAGCTATTACGAAAGAGGGCTGTTGGGAAAGAAAAGACTCATGGACAAGCAGCTCAACGCCAAACACGATGAGGATGTCCAAAGAACGGATGGGCAGAGCTCCCAAGTGATGTTCCTTGCATAAGCCGACCATTTCACAGTCAGCGCTGCTGGTGAGTGTACTTGGTGAGCATCTGTGGCACAGCAGAACACCAGTGCTACTTGGCCATGGCCTGAGGTGTCAAACAGGGGGCTACATTTGTTTGTAACGCTCTTACAGCAAGCACTCTGTCAGACTAAACAAACAAAGTCAACTCTAGACTTCAGAACAGTGATGGGAAGATAATTATTCCTTCATCAGCATATAAATTGCTTCATAAAAAAAATGATGCAGCGTTTCGAACAGTCTCAGTAATATGCATATCACTGATAATTATTTGTGAGAGGATGGATAAAAATAAATCCATGACTAGCAGTTTATTAAACAAGCCTATTTAGCATCTTCTCTGTGCAGAGAATCATGTTAAAGGTTGTACGGATGGGCACTATGGATCACCACCAGCCCTCCACAGTTTTCTAACAAATACGCAAACAATAACAAATGAGGGCTGCGTCTATCACCCCAGTTCTGACACCTCCTAACTTTTGAGTGTTAGGTGTCTAGGTTTGACATTCTTGGTTTGCAATATACAAGCAAAACTGAATTGTTACAGAAAAGGAAGATGTATTTTCAACAATGTTTTGGTGGCACAAACATCCTACATTTTTCATAAATGTAGTGCTTACTATGGCACTGTAGTGAATGGAGTGCACAATAAAGTATTGATCTTTCTTTCAGGACACTGCTCCATTCTTCTTATTGTGCTTAAACTGTACTAAATTAGCTAACACTGCATTAAAAAGAGCAAGTCATCCTTTCCTTCACCGACCTTTTCCTTCTCCACTTTCCCCTTTCTTTTGTGTGCCTCCACTTTACATCAGTCATGCAGCCATGCAGTAAACACAACGAAGGAAAATTGTTTCGGTTAAAGCCAGTTGGTCTTTTTAAGAACACTAGTTTGAGTCTGCATCAGTTTCCAAACCCAGTGACGGGCCACAGGACTTGTTACGATGACAGAAATACCCATTTTTGAGCTTTATTAGCAGAGGTACTGGCACAAAGTGCTTCTGGAAACACGACGTGAGAAAGGCCAAACAGACATGGAGTACTTTTTAAACAATCAAAAATAAGTCCTCAACTGGTTAAACAGATTGGAAGAAAGTTTGTATAATCCCCATCCCTCGAGATTTTGAAACCTTGGCTCAATAAGGTCTTGAGCAACATAATCTAACTTTGAAGGAAGGCACGTGTTGAAAGGAGGCTGGACCAGAGGCCTCCAGAAGTCTCTTTCAACCTGAGATACTTAAAGTTGTTGATAGCGTATTTAGAAGTACTTGGTGCAAACCCTGCACAATCCCCTTCTCTACATAATCCCCATCTCCCTCAAAAAGCTGTAGGCAATTTGAGTCCTGTGGAAATTAAAAAAAAAAAAAAAGCTAGTTTTGTTCCAGTCTGCACAGCACTGAAGCCAAGAACATACAGAAGTCAAAGCCTACACAGGAAGTCAAGTCTGATGTGTGACATTCTAACAGCATTCCCCAGCGCTCCGTATTCTCCCAACACACAATAAGGCTGTGAACACACGCTGCTGCGGACACGCCATCACAAGAAACTTCCTTCTAAGGCCTGTAACTGATATGGACACAACCTGCAGCATGCTCTGACTGCATGATAAATACTCTGAAATACTAATTTTGATCTTTTCTGTGCAATAAAGCAGCAACAGTTTGACTAAGTATCACCGCACAGGGTCATATTTTTTGTGCTCGATGAGAGCGAAGATTAGAGTTATCCCATACGCTTAACTAGATTCATCAAATCCACCTGCAGAGCAATCTTTCCTTCCCTCTTGCTTCAAATCCTTGCCTTTTTTTTTACCTCCTTCACATTCTTATTTTTTGAAGCAAAAAATTGCTAAAAATTCAGTGCAAGTTTTGAAGTCTGGCAGTAAGTCTGAAGAAAGTTCTACATACATCACAGTGACAAAAAAAAAATCCAAGATTCTCCAACATAAAAGCGTATAACGCTCTTGTTTGTAATGTAATAAGATCTGAGCTTTTTATTAGCTGCTGACTTCTAGATACAGCAAGTCTACAGCAGTTTTTAAGCTTGACTATTTTTCCCCATCTACAAGCTTTTTTTCTAAGAAGACAAAGCTTGTTCACAAAGTGCCGAAAACTGGATCTGGTGGGAACTAAATTCACCAAGCATTGCCCAAGTTAATTAAATTTTTGGAAAATTGGGGTTTACTGCAACAGAAAGCTTTGATACTATTTCTAGTTACAAAGTTTGCATAAAGCCTTTGATTTCACAACAGAAGTTGAACAGCTAACATGAAATGGAAATTTTGATATAACTGCTCATTTCAGCCACTACTAAAGAGAAAATAATGGTTGAGACAAAATTACATGGATTACATTACAGCTTATCTTTAATAAAGAAGTTGTGGTTTTTTAAATCCAAAGATGGCAGTTTACACAAAGAGCAATAAACAAATAAGAAAAAGCCCAAACTTACAGGAATATTATGGTCCTTTCTTCCTTTATGGGAGGAAGCAACATGAGCAAGGTATTGAATAACCTTCTTCGTGTTTTCAGTCTTCCCGGCACCAGATTCACCTCTGCAAAACATTTCAGACATTTTCTTCAAAATTAATTTGCAACAACTTATCAATGCTTTTTTGAATAGCAATCTCATTTCATTCCATTTATGGCTTTGACTATGCCACAGACCTTCACTAACTATCTAAATCCAAAAGCACTGAGGCTGCAGGGGAACTACAGTGTTTGTTTAAAATACTTTCTCCATCCTAAAGATCTCCTTAGCATTCAGATGTTGATATAATGTGTAACATTAGTTTGATTAAAAGCTTTTGACTTTATTCCTGAATTTCTTTGTTACCTTAAGTAACAAAACCAGACTTGTCCTCTGCCTTGATGGCAAGGCCAGAGAGAGTTTTTCAGAGTGCAGATACATATATATATATATATATTAAAAATCATTATATATATATATATATATACGCACACACTCTTTTATATTTAGCATCATTTTAATATATTGCATATTCTTGGAGGTTGTGAGAAATACCAAGTTAATGGAAACATTCAGTATCTTCAGAAGTACAAAACCAACCAGACTCCTTGCACTGCTCATCTCAGACTCTTACCTAGTTTAAAGAATATATTTATGGCCACAGGCCACATGAATTCATTAAGAAATGAATTTATTAGTGCAGAGCGGTACAGTACACAGATCAATAAAGACTGCAAATGCACATTTCATTTTTAAGACAGAGGCAGATTTAAAGCAGATCATGTTTAGACAGAATTTATTGCCGGGTTTACGTCTGGGATATTCTGGGCAGGAACTGTGACCAAGTTCACATCACAGCAGTCACAAGTGGTGTTACTACAGGTCTGGTCTTTGGCTAAATCCACCCACCAAAGGGATCGTTACCAGGTCTAACTCAGCCATGATTCCACGGCAGTAAACTACGGGAGAAAAATCCCATTTCAAGTGAGACAATGAGTGTCACACTAGTAACTTTGAAGTGTGTGAAGGTAAAAAGGATTTTATTATGAGGATTTGCATGGAAAGAGTGAAAGTACTTGTCATTCAACAGTTGTTCAGAAATTAAAGTCTGGAAGCCAACTTCTTTGTAAGAATGACAAGTACGCATTTTGTGTGCTTGCAGATTTCTCAGCTAAGATGGAAGTGTTCACTTACAATGGAAGTGTTAATTTACATGGAGCAGGGAATTGAAGCACATTCTTTTGCAGTCTTCATAAATACCTTCCTCCACCACATGCATACTCTAGTTCTGTAGCCAGTCTACATTTACTGAGGTATTTAGTGCCTTCAGACCGGCACTGCCTGATCAGATAGGCAGCTTAGCTTATCCCTATCCTCACATCACACTTACCATCTCCAAAAATGAGACAATATAGCACTTGAGATTAACTCAGCACATGAAGAAAGAATATTACCTCAGATTTTCAAAGAGAACAGTCTAAACCAATCGTTTCTTCTTACTCTTAAACTATGGAAACCCCACAGGACAACTGCACTAGCGGAGGTGGCCTCTTGCTAAGAGATGGCAGGATGTGCGTTTCTCCATCCACGAGCAAGAAGTAATGGGGACCGAAGAAGCTCACGTACAGCAGCTCAGCAAACTCACAGAAGAGCAGCCTACAAGAGCTAGGTATAAGCTTCAGGTGAAACAGCTGATCTGTTTGGTCTGACAGAACAGCATCAGCCCCTAGGCTTTGCAAGGAAAAACTCTGAAAACACTTAAAAAAAAAAAAAGATTCTGCAGACAAGCTGAGAGATATTTATCACAGCCTTAGTTACCAAGTTGTTGCCTGCAATACCAGATCATTAACCACCACACTTCACTCTCTTGATGGCATCTGCATCTCAAAAGCAACTGCATCAACCTGTCCAGAACAATTTTTGTCCCATTTCTCCTCACAAGACAACAAACATCAATGGAAAATGAAAATATTAGAAATCATTGTACTGAATTACTCAAAACTTTCTGGAGACAGAGAGGGTAGTTCCCTCAAAACTTGTTGACTATGCTAGCTTTGCTCATTGCATGAGAAAACTTGGAAGGCATTACCTGAAAAGCTGGTTACAAAGATGATTACTCTGAGAATTAGCTAATGGATAACTGGGTTTCCTTTTTGCCAAGATACCATCAATATGCAACACAAACTGGGTGTACTTTGAGACCGTTACAAGTGGAACACCACACTGACTCTTAATGAAAAAAATCCCATTTCTACCCGGCCCAGAGTCACCACATACATGGTTCACAAACGTGAACACTGATAAGGGGAAAAAAAAAAAAAAAAAAAAAAAAAAAAAAAACCTCAGATGCCAATTCTTGCTTCCCAACTAGTCTTCATTTCTAGTTTCCCTTTTGCTGCAGTGTTTACATTAACATAATTCATGACTATAAGCAATAATAAAAGCAGTCTTGCCTGTTTCTAGATGTGTATTAAAAAAAAATATGCTTAATGCTAAACTATTCCAGCAGGTAAGAGAAGTAGTACAGCAAAATACACATTTACATTTTAAAACAATACAATTTGTTCTTATTGTCACCAGAGCTTGGGAACACATTACCAGCTGTGCCTTTAAAACTAGTAAATAATCTTTTCTGTCAAATTACGGAAACAAAGTTTAGAAAATTTTAAGAAGGAAAATCTACTTTGACACATCTAGTGAAGAGAAAATAGTACAATAAATACAGTCCAGATGTCAACTTACTAAAAGAGCAGTATGCAGTTTTCAAAGAGCTTTCTAACCAACAGGCTTTTGTGGCGTACACTCTGGTAAAGCCTCATACAGCACAGGAAGGTCAAAAGCTTGCAATACATTCCTTTTGCTAAAAAGCCTGTAAATCTAATAGGTTTAGTTGTGGGTTGGTTTGGTTTTTTTTTTTTTTTTTTTTTTTTTTTTTTTTTTTTCCAGAAAGTCTTTATGCAAGTCCTCATTCAAAAGCCACACTAATGGATGTTATCATCCCAGTTCTCCTCTCCCTGGAGCTTACAAGTATGCCAAATATTTCCTGCAGGATACAGTGTTAGATAGCTTTACTGCCGTATACTACAAAAGAATTTGAAGATTTAGGATAAAGTCCTTCTCATTTATAGAAATAATGACATCTGCGTACTTTAGTTATTTCCCAGGAGTGCAAACACACAAAATATAAAAATAAATTAAAATCTTCTACCTCTATCAACCTGCCCAAAAAAGGTAAACTTTTACTAAGACAATGTACAATATTTATGGAACGGAGATGGTATCACGAAGCTAAAGATTAACTTTTTCAAAACCTTGTTTTAATATAACTCAATTAATATGTTACCATAAATTAAACAACTAAAATCCTTGGCCGAGATCCTAGCCTTACTTCAGTCAACGGCAGCTTTGCTAATGACTTCAGCAGGGTCATAATTTCGCCTCCTTTATTTCAGTCTCAGTTCCACTTTGTAGAAATAAAACCTTATGAGACTGAATTGAAGTGCTGTATCGCCTCAAGCCAGGGGCTATGTCAAACAGTGCCTCCAAGTCTTTAGCAGCAGCCTCAAATTGGAGGTATAACGTTATCCCATCAATTAACTGAAGGATCTCTCCCTTACAGACTGTGTTAGAGATAGGTCAAAGAAAATCTGACAGTCCCTGGTAAATTTATGCAGTATCTAGAGTTAAAGCGCTTTTCCCCAGAGCAGCAAAGCTTCTGCTTTGAAGCAGCTTCAAGCACATTTAAAATAAGAAAAGCTTAGCTAGCGTGAGCACTTTACATTTTTACATGGTTTTAATTTCATTGCACGTAAAGCTGTAGTGTCATTTTCAATAAAGGAAAGTACTCTTCAGGCAAATTTAGCTCAGCTACAATTTGCTTAGCAAAAATTAGTGACTGACTTCTCAACCAGCTGCAATTTTTTTTCCCTGAGCAACTTGAGCCCAAATCTTGCACAGAAAGGGCATTTTCTCTGTTGAATAGATTTTCTTCTAGAGAACAGGCAAAACAAACATAGCAGGAGATGACTCGCAAGTCACAAAGCAACCAGGAATGGAAGCTGGTCTTCTGACTTCCAGGAGAGCAGCGTGCTCTTCCCATACAGCCCACTTACAACGCAGTTATCCTTCTAGGAACGGGCCAAATGCCTGTCTGGGAAAGATCTGTTCTAAGGGGAAACGCCACTCTAAAGGAAAATAGCAGTGAAACAGTTGCTTTTCTTACTGTCAAGCAGGTTTGAAGCATCTACACATCTCCTTGTGACAGTTACAGCACTCAGTATGGCTGGACAAGGCAACACCACCACCCCTTCATGATTTGGCAAAGGAGTTTCTGGATTTTAGGGAAGCCAAATTAGATTCAAGTTGCTTAACTGAAGTCCCACTACAAGGACTGGCCCCTTTCTAGCAGCACCCAGCTAGCCGTTAGTATCACTGGCAGATCAGGGGCCATGCAGGACATACAAAGTGTAGTGCCATGAGTCACGTAAGACAGAAGGACACAAAGATGTGTACAAAGAAAAATTCAAAGATAGACTTCTCTTCATCTTGCTACCTCTGCACAAAGTCTCTACTGCAAGCTAACACTATTTGTGAAGATAAGCATCTGGAATATATTAGGATGGTCAGGTGCAGTTAGTGTCATCTATCCTGTTACAGATCATCTCTGTGACTGAAATTACTGGAAACTAACCAAACAACCCAGTATTTTCCATGCTGGGAGCCTGGATCACTCAAGCCTTTCCTCTGCCCTAGGAGTTTCAGTCTATTTCTAACACTCCTGATCAGCAACAAGCTCTGGGAGGAGAAGTTCATCTGGAAGCAGAAAGTCCTTCCACAAAGGAGAAGTGGCATCACTACCTTGGCACCTGGGCAAGTTCTCCTCAGTGCCTCATCTCACAAGACACAGGAATCCCAACCTGCTGCTCACAGGTCCTGTGGCCAGCAATGCCTCCTTTCATACAAAGCAGCCACTTGCAAAAAAACATGAAAGTATGCACTTAAATTGTTTGCAGGAGAAAGTAACTGCGTAAGAGTCAACAATGGTTTTTTGTCCTTCTCACAACAGCAGTTGCAAAGAACAGAAGAGACACTTATTCTCAGACACAACTGAGCAGACTTGCCAGTTACAAATTAACAGATATTTACAGTCAAGATCTGTAATTAAAAGGATATCTTAATCACTTGGCTAATTTTCTGAAGCGAAGAGGTGTAACTGATAGTTTGGACTAGCGCAGAATAGTCAGTAATTTGCTTTATTATTTACGACGCTGCTTTACAGCTCCTCCATTTCTCTCTAGATGCTTCACATCATCTCACCACCAGTTGTCTAGGGAATGTTACAAGCTGGACTCTAGCCAGAGGTTGTATACAAAAATGCTTGGTATTTGCTGCTGTTGTCCTTTAATAAGCAGCCTCTATTCCCTCCACGCCCCACCACTCCTACTGAAGCCAATGCAGATTAGATATCCTCGTACGGCTGCGAGCATCTGCTAAATGACTGTTTATCAAGCCCAGTCTCAGTTTCGAGAATACCGTACGCTTGTGGTTAGATTCTCCAATTTAGAACATCCTAACTTAAAAAAAAAAGTGCAGTGCAGCATATTTTCATATTTTACTTTCCAAAAGTCGCCTTGCAGCTAAAGACAACAAAGCCAAGCAAGGCTTGAATATTTCTCAGATTCCTAGAGTACCACAACAGAAATTTCTTCATCTTGGTCATCAGCCTCTAACAGCCTGGCATGCCCATTTAACACTGACAGACAGCAGTAACCAAAGAGAAACAAAAAAACTTAGCAAAACACCATCAGTTGTGGCTTCTCAAAGAAAAAAAAAAAGCCTGCAAAGTTGTTTATTATAAATTCATATCTTACAGAAATTTAAAAAAATACATACACATTGCCAAGTTAGCACCACTTCTCTGTAATTGGTTTCTTATGGATGCTGTGTTAATATCAGCCAATAGCTAGCTTACAAGCTAGCAGGAACACGAAGTTGCTGAACTACGTGTATTTTCCTTTCTTTCTTTCCTTTCTTTTCAGCAAACTAAGATTTGCAGACTAAAGATCCTAAACAAATGATCCAGCCAAGGGGGAGAGGAGTGATTAGATGGAAGTTAGTCAAGTCTAGCTTCCTAGAGATCTGCTGATTTTGGGGGTTGCTTGTTTCTCTTTTATTTGAAAGCTTGGTGAACTAAACTAAAAAGCAATAGAGAGCTCCAGCAACCTTACTAACAATTTGCTAGCAGTTAGCATCCCAAGATTAAACCATCCAACTTCAAAATCCAAAAGGAATTATCACCATTATTGTTCATTCAGCACCTCTCATGTCATCATTAACCAGGCAATAACCTGGCTTTCACCAATGTCTGATGAATTGTCCAACGGATTCAGGAACTGCAGGTGTACGTGCCTGTGCGCATATTTGGGTTTTTCAGTTGGTGAAAGGCCAAAAGGCACATAAGAAATCACATCACTACCACCTGAGGATATCAGGGTTACACCATGGAGCAGGGAGAGTCCTTCTAGACATAGGAAAATTACTTTTGGTTCACTCAGAAAAGCCTCTCCATAAGAAGTAATTTCATCAGAAAGTTTTTCCTACAAACTCTGGCCCTGGGGCTCAAGTACTAACCAGTTTACAGGAACAGACATGGTCAGGGCACGGAGGGGGGCACAATGAAACAAGTAAAAGAAAGAAAGTTAGTGACTATCTAAGATTATACACCACTATCTCAGAAAAAAAGCCCTGCAGACTAGTCTCCTCAGCAATGCAATTGTCTATATCTGGTTCCATATAAGACGGAGATTGGAAAACGGGAAGAGAACAGAGAGTAACAAAGTGAGAGGAAGAAGGTACCCCATTTTATGTCCTGAGACAACTCTTATTTCTACAGCAAGGGTAGAAAGTCATCTATGGCATTGTGTTTGGATTGGAGAACTGAATGACAGTCATTAACTGACAATCTGAGTGACACTCTCCTCAAGAACCAGCTTCCATGTTAGGTGAAGGACAAGATGTTCTGCTGAGACAAGCATCCAGAAAATGCAGCAGCAGCTTCCCCCTCTGCCAAGTCTAGTATTAAGTTTGACTTTGAGAAAATATTAGTAACTTTAAGACCACCAGTTTATGCAAAACTCCTCATCTTTAGGGCATGTCGGAGCCCAAACGCCTCATGGAACGTCAGCACGTCATGAAGTTGAGACAGGAAACCTCCAAGTAATCCCACCACCTTTGAAATAAAGGGATGTGCTTAGAGGCATGCTTGGAGAGCCATCCATCAGGCTAGCCCACTCCACACACTGCAATTTAGATGCATGCCTGTATCTGCAGCACGGCAATGGAACACCGTGGCATGGAAGGGAAACACACACATTTCCCTTTCTACCACAGAAACAGCAATGCAACAGGAGTCCTGAACACCCTCGATCAAAACATGAGACCTCCTTTTGGCCTGCTACATGAGGGAGTTTGCCATAGCCTTGTCCTGTTCATGACAGGGGTTTAAGATCCCAGCCAACCAGACAATGCAAACCTGATAAAGGAGTACAGCTGCCCCACAAAGCCCACGGAGGAAACCACGTTAGGGACAGTACCGCAGCAGGCAGCTGTGCAGTCCGTTTGTTCAAAAGGTACACACAAGGGAATACAAATAGTTTCGATGGCACTTCTCTCTGAATTGGACACAGCTGAAAAGCAGCCTAAGACAAACCTGTTTTAAGATAAAAGCATTTATTAATCTGAACAGCAGTTCCTTTTTTATAGTCAGCATCTAAATGGTACTCATGGTTACACAGCTTTAGCAAGATCTCCTGGGCTATGGTGGAACTTTGGTGTTCAGCTTCAAGACAACAGAAACACCTTGGATCCTAGCATCTATCATATCACGTACCTTCATATTCTCAAAAGGTAAGACTTAGACTGGATGTTCTTTGGTCCTGTACATCCAGTTTGGAGATACAATGCCTTACACCCTTCATTATTTTGAGGCCACAGATCTATCCAAATTATTGATGAAATCCATATCTCCTTGTAAACCATGCTCAGTCACACTGACCTTTTTAACCTTGTTTTCCTTTATGCTGCTGCGTGAGTACTTCAGTAAGAAATGCAAGTTAAAGCAGCAAGACAGCCAACAGAGCCTGGAAGCTGTTGTTCAGACAAACAGCTTTATTAAGACTCCACCACGCTTCTGTTAAGTGTAGCCTTTAGCAGTGGTACAGCCAAGACACTGAATTAAAGGCAACAAAACTTGCCCAGTGTCATAGTACTAATAGTTTCAGTACTTAGTATTGAAGATGTATCGTTCACTGCTTCTTAGCACCAGCTTCTGAAGTTTTACAAGGAGTAGTCTATTTATCACCAAACATTTCACATGTCCAACAGAAGAGATGTCCTCAGGGCCATCTCTTGAGGGTCTTAATATCAGGACTGCACCCATAGCAGTGCCCAGCAGCTCCAGACTTCAGTACTGGATATGGTTACATTCTCCCGAGGTCTGACTGTAAGGAAGCGCATCTATTCCCCATCCCTCACCATCTGGAAGCAAGCTTCTCTGCAAAGGGATGTACAGCAAGCAGCTTATCAACCGCCCAGCCAAGATGTGGTACCTATCACAAGATCCAGATATTTTGTGTTGAAGTGTGCTGTTCCGGATACAAAACAGGGTTCAATTGCTTATTCAGTGCAGAAGGATCAAAAGCTTACCGTAACCTTACAGGTGAGGTAACAACAAAATTGAAGGCAAGAGAGCTTAAAGGCTTTCCAATTTGCAAATGAATAGATCAGACATTCACTAAATCCTGTAGCACTGCCTCTCCAACCTTCGTGGTCTCAGCTGACCAGGTAAAGGAGGGCAAGGTTCATGCATAGCCACAAAACATGAAGCTACTTCAAGAAAAAATTCACCTGAGGCAAGCACACACTGCTGAAGCATCCACAAACACACAAGAACAAAGCACTTATTTTCACTCTGGGATCCCATCCCTGCTTTGAGGGCTGTTTTGTACATTGCACATGAAGTAGTCATCACATGGAAAGAGAAGTCCTACTAAGCACAGAGACCACAAACCTAGAAAAACTTGTGTTAACTGGATCAAGTTTCATCTCAGCTACAGGACAGTATTTGCTTCTGTATCCTTAGGCCCCATGAATCTTGTACTCATAGCATCCCTCGCTCAAAAAAGCATGGCCTGAAAGGATCTACCTTCAGTCCTGTATAGAGTCTGATAGTAAAGGCACTTTTTTAGGAAGTAGAAGATGAAGATTTGAATTTCATGTCGAGAAAGAAACTGAACCCAGGTCTCTTTCCAGCAACTAATCCAACGATTGAGCTATTTCAGGAAGCAGGCATCCTCACAAACTATTGCCTCAATGCAGCTGGTATGCACTGGCACACAGTATGGCCAACTGATCACATAACCAAGTCAGAGGCATGCAAGCTACCGTATCTTCCCTCTCTCTCTCTCAGACAATTGAATATGCTAAGTTATACTCAAGATTGCTAACCGCAAGCAGTTTCAGGATGGAGGCAAGGTGTGGTTTCACAACGCAGATGAACCAACCTAACCCTCAGGCTGCTACCAACAGGGACAGTTCTCCTGCATGTTCATACCTCCTGCTTCGGGCTAGTACCCCTCTGAGCGCAGAGTGCAGACCCAGAGAACTGAACTGATGACAAGCAACATTTTGTGGCTAGGTCAGTTTTCTACCAGCTTCGCCCCCTGAACGGGCTTATCACACTGGCTGCCAACCCCCAGCGCTAGCACGAGAGGCTGCCAAAGCACATAGCTTATGTGGGAGAGGAAAGGAAACTGGATCACCTCCTTTTAACAGCAGCCCAAAGATAGATCAGCTCAGTAGCTTCACAAGCCTGAAAGCGCATTCATACTCTCCTGACTACCCCACCATTGCATTTCCAGATCCCAGAGAAATTTAAGCTGAAGCAGAAGGTTGCTCCTGGGTGGGGCAAATTCAGGTGCACACAGAGAAAGCAAAAGGAAACCCTAGTGTCAACTTGTTCAGAGCTCTCTCGTTTGAAGCAGATCCAAATCCAAGCTGTTGCTCAGCAGGGTTTCTAGACCAACTTTTGATTCATATCCCCCTCGGGTGCTACACATTGAGTAGTTACAGCACAGCGTTTCAGACAGATGTACACTTTTTAAGGCTTTTTGTTTCTGATTCAGATCTCTTGACTGACACTTCTTACATGGCACATGCCTAGAAAACTTTCAGTGAGGTGAATTACAGTATTAAAAGAATATATACTCACATTAAATATCACTTCATGCTACATTAGTCACTGCCTGTCAGAATTAGAGACCAAGTTTTGACTACTACAGCTGTATCAGACCCCTTTCACAATACAGATTTCCAAAAGTGCCCAAATCAAAAAAAGTGTTCACTTACGTGCAGAGAATTGATTGGTCCTCACGATCTGCAAAATAAAAAACAAACACGGTTATTGTTTTTGTTTACAGTGTCCTGTAATTTGCAAGACAGTTTCTTTAAATGAATTTTTTAAAAATGCAGCTTTTCAGCTTAACAATTTTAAGGACACTCCCAAGCAATTTTAATAATACCCCTTAAGCGTTCGAGTTCACACACACATCCCCCTAAAACACAGCTTAGACATTCTTAAGAGTTCTGCGACTTCATGTAATAAAGCCAAAATTTTGGTTAAATTTAATAACAGTTCACAGTAATCTTTTCAACCATATTTTCAGACAAAGCTGGCCCAATGTCATTTATTCTGCACGCACCCTTCTCCAGATTATTTAAATTATTTAAAATCAAGCAAGAAAAAAAAAAGTTTCAAGTACAGAATACTAATGACCAGACACCTGGAAACAGAATTAACATCTCCAGTAAACAAGTGCTTTACTTTACAGTTGTTTTTTCTTTTCTAAATGAACATGCAAGCCTAAAGTGCTTCCATAATTTAGCTTATTCATTAAAGACTTGTCAAAAGGACATCCAGGGAAATACTGAACAGAGCCAAACCCCGCAATCTGGTGCGGCTCAGCACTTTTGTGACACCCACTGCCACGTTCGTGACCTTTGAAAAGAATGCCTGAAGGTCAGTTATATCCTGCAAGATTTATTTCATAAATAAGTCTTTACAGGATCTTTACAAAATACATTTCAACATCATGCACTCTATATTAAACATCATAGAATCAAAATGTTCAAATATACCTGCAAAAAAAGTGAAACATTTCAGTTAAAGGTTTGTTCCACCCCCTGAGCCTGAGTTTTCAAGGAGTTCAACATCTTTTCCGTAAATCTGCATCACAAAGATCTTGCTTTTACACTCCAGCTATTTGTCACTAGCTCCAGAACACCACAATTGCCTCTCGCGAGCTCAGAACTTCAAACAGGTTTTCTGTTCTGATTGGCAATTTGTAACAGATTACGTCATCATAAATAAAAACCAGGCTGTATTTTGTTCAAGTGTAAAGCTCAGGGCAACAGGTTAGACTCCCTGCCATTCTCTGCATACACCCTTGGTAACGTGATGATCATTATTCTTATTATTATTTATTATTTTTCTATGATTATTCCTTCTAGGACACAGTCCAGGACCAGCAGGATGAACAGACAGCTTTGGTTGCTATAAGGCAGCCTCCCTGCACACTCAATAGGTTTGAAGCAGATCTATGTCCATCTATACAATGTCAATACATTGTGACCACTTCTGGTAAGCACAATAAAGTGAACACCACTTCACATTGTTTCTAATGGGTCCAGAAAAACTATTGTTAAAGTTAAAGAGTTGCAAATTACTGCTGAGTTTCACAGACTGTATGAAACCGGTCATCCTACCCACGCATGGAGCTGAGTTCACAGTGCTGTTGCATAACTTTTAGTATTGAAGCAGAATTTCAACCTTAGCTAGGTAGCATGTAAAAAAAATCCAATTAAAATCCAGCAACGAGCTGTGTTTCCCCTCATTACACTGCCTGATGAACAACTCGGACACAAATCCAGTTCACGTTCAGCCACATCCGCTCCCTGAGCAGCCTTGCCGCGCAGCAGAAATACAGGTTTCAGCACGGACAGGCAGGACTGGCGTTGGGGCAGAGACAGGCGCCTGGATTTAGATCGGCACGGGCTGCCAGGGAGCCTGGTGACCAGGGTACGCAGCCAAAACAAAGACAGGCTGCTGTTCAAGGGGCAATCGTGTCCTGTCCCCTTCCTCCGACTGTGCCAGCGCTCATGTCATCTGTAGCACAGCCAAGGGCCGAGCAGGAAAGCTGCCTGACAAACTCTTTTTTGGTCTGTTGAGTTGAATCAGTGCCCTCGTACGCTGTACGAGTGTACAAAAACCCGTACTGGAGGAAGGAAGATCCGAGATCTCTTTTCTACACAGCAGTCTCAATTTTCCTTAGAGCAAGAGGCTATGTTTATACAGATGCGACGTATCTAAAAAAAGCAAACCAGCTAAAAAAGACCTGGTTTCAGCAAAAAATGGTTATTTTAATTAGTTTATGAATAGAAAGTTTGAAGGATATGCCCTCAAAGCAGGCAGATGCTACTGCATATTGCCACAGCTGGCTAAACCAGAAGCTTGTGGACTGCACCATTGGCAAGTTTTAGACTACATTTTAACACCAAATATGACAGAAAATACAAGGTGCTTTCTGACCAAAAAGATATTAAAATATGCAAACAGTTGTACTTTAAACCCCTTGTACTAGCTGGTTCAAAAGTGGCAAGAAATACCAGTGATCCTCCCCAGCAGACAAACTGTATGGGGCTGCACCCCACCAGCAGCACAAGTCAAATGCTGCACCCCCGTGACTACCTGTGCCCTGCAAGCAGATGGTACCTCCAAAAGCCCTACCTACAGGCTAACAAACAGAGCAATGATTGTAGTAGTAGAGTAGAAAAGCATTAGTTTAGATTCTAAACAGTGGGAAAGAAAATAAGATTCAAAAGGTTGGTGATACTCCTGACAAGACTGGAGGGATGGGTCATTTCCTACATCTGCATGATGTACAGCAACTCCTGTACAGACCCACTAGAAAAAAAAAAAAAAAAAAAAAAAAG
>JAAGAY010147882.1:2454-12668 GCA_011801015.1 Ardeotis arabs
GCCCCATGGAGGTGACCCCAGGCGGCGTCCGCGCACCCGGGGCCGCGCTGGCCCGTACCCGGCGCGCCGCCGGCCTCGGCGCCGCCGCTGCTGCTGGAGTTGTAGTGGAGCATGGCCCCCAGCAAGGTCCAGCCGCCCACCGAGTACAGCAGCGCCGCCCGCGCGTTCCACAGCGCCGCCCGCATCGCCCTCCAGCAACGCCCGCGCTCATTGGTCGGGCCGCGCCGCCAATCGGGCGGCCCGCGGGGGCAGGGACGCTGGTGTGCGCATGCGCCCTGGCGGCCGGCAGAGCCGCCGTAAGATGGCGGAGGGGGTAGCGGGCAGTCGTTGCCGCGGTGACGGAAAAGCGGAGCTCCTGCTGGAAAACACAGCGCCTGCGTGCGGTGTGAGGATCACGGCAGCAAGAGGGGCGAGCGGGGTGCACGGCAGCGGCTGAGAACCGAGTTTGGGCGGGAGCTTTGCGACTGACGCGCCGGAGAGGGTGTGAGGCGATTCAGCCCGGCCCTGAGCGCCCACCGGGACATGGTCTTAGTCAGGTGTAGACCCCGAGTTAGCAACAGCTGCACCGCCGGTTTTCCTGTCAGCTTTCCAGCTCATTAATGCTGTGCTAAAGTGAGAAGGGAGGGGCTTGCATCACGGCAATGCAGAGGCAACGCTTCAGCATGCCCCTTTCATTCTCAAAGTGCAGGTTGTAGCCCTCACCCCCTTCCTGCGCCCGTCAACGCCTTCTCCCCTGTCTGACACTTGTTTTGCACTGTCTTGCCGCTAGAAGACCTCTTTGACTCCCACTGAAAAAGGATTAATGATTGAAGATGTCAGTTAGGTAACAGAAACTGAAACTATTTTCATTTACGTACCCCAGTGTTAGGTTTTCAAAAAGGAAGGGTGGTAGGTCAAGTCCATCGCTCATACTGCTGAATTGGGGATTGCACTAAATAGTAATGCTCTTACCCAGTTTTATTTTTCATTAATACAGTCCCTTGTTGCTAAAAGACAACTTTTAAGAACACATAATGTTAAAGCTAAAGACTGTTAAAATCTACATTGGCTAAAACATCCTCTAGCTTGAATTACAATGTATGAAAAATGCAGAGTAAACATAATATAGACAAAAAAAATACAAATAAATTAATAAGGGACAAGTAAAAAACTTTCCCTGATTATTTATTTCGTTTCATACTTAAAAACTTTAGTCTAAAAGAGAGAAGGAAACATAAATAAATTGCTCCAGTTCTGTCATCAACATGACTTATGCAACTCTTCCGTTCTTGCTTCTCGGTTTGATCAAAGTCATGATGCACTTGAAACTGCCAGCTTTTTTAGATGGTCCATGAATACCTGGAGACTAACATCATCTGTCAAGATTGGGGCTCCAGATTCCTGCAGAAAAAAATAAAGAAATAATGAGCCTAAAATAGTGTGGTAAACGCTGGGGACTAACTGAAAGCGAATCAGGTGTCAGCACTCTGAACTAACTGCCTGCTGAATCAACCACCTTTTTCCCTGCAAAGGACAGATACCTACTGGAGAGATGTTACTCTTTGGCAACAGCACTGACTGACACTATCCTCTAGTGTAATCTGAAC
This sequence comes from Ardeotis arabs, assembly GCA_011801015.1. Taxonomy (NCBI): domain Eukaryota; kingdom Metazoa; phylum Chordata; class Aves; order Otidiformes; family Otididae; genus Ardeotis; species Ardeotis arabs. The sequence goes on from JAAGAY010147882.1 coordinate 4,041, forward strand.
TGCTGGAAAAAATAAAGTATCTTCTTTCTAAAAGCATTAGGAATTTTGCTGCCCAAAGCGCTACACAATCAAGGTAAAGAAAGAGGATATAAAAGTCTAGTATTCTCAGATAAATTAGATCTGTATGTATCCATATGCTTGTTACTTTTTCCAGAATACTAAATACACGGTGACCTAAGAGTTTTATTTGTAGGAAAGGGTGAAAAATTTCTACATCAGGTCATCTGAAACCTGTAAGAGCATATCTTACATCAAATTAGCTGCTTCCTTCAGCAGCAACCACCCCAGAAAATTGTCCTGGTCCACCTGTGCCCCATGTGTAGCTGGGATATAGGAAGGGAGATCAAAGGCGCAAAGCGCTCATTCTGAATCATAGAATCATTACGGTTGGAAAAGACCTCTAAGATCATCAAGTCCAACCACCAACCCAACACCACCATGCCTACTAAACCATGTCCCAAAGTGCCACGTCTACATCTTCTTTGAACACCTCCAGGGATGGTGACTCCACCACTTCCTTGGGCAGCCTGTTCCAGTGCCTGACCACTCTTTCAGTAAAGAAATTTTTCCTAATATCCAACCTAAACCTCTCCTGCTGCAACTTGAGGCCATTTCCTCTTGTCCTATCACTGGTTACCTGGGAGAAGCGATCAACGCCCACCTCCCTACAACCTCCTTTCAGGCAGTTGTAGACAGCAATGAGGCCTCCCCTCAGCCTCCTCCAGACTAAACAATCCCAGTTCCATCAGCCACTCCTCGTAAGACTTGGTCCCCAGACCCCTCACCAGCTTCATTGCCCTTCTCTGGACATGCTCCAGCAACTCAGTGTCCTTCTTGTACTGAGGGGCCCAAAACTGCACACAGTATTCAAGGTGCAGCTTCGCCAGTGCCGAGTACAGGGGCACGATCACTTCCCTGCTTGTAGTGGCCACACTGTTCCTGATAAAAGCCCAGATGCTGTTGGCCTTCTTGGCCACCTGGGCACACTGCTGGCTCATGCTCAGCTGGCGGTCTACCAGCACCCCCAAATCCCTTTCTGCCAGGCAGCTTTCCAGCCACTCTTCCCCAAGCCTGTGGCATTGCATGGTGCTGTTGTGACCAAAGTGCAGGACTCGGCACTTGGCCTTGTTGAACCTCAAACAGTTCATCTCGGCCCACTGATCCAGCCTGTCCAGGTCCCTCTGCAGAGCCTTCCTACTGTTGAGCAGATCTACACTCCCACCCAATTTAGTGTCATCTGCAAACTTACTGAGGGAGCACTCAATCCCCTCATCCAGATTATTGATAGAGATATTAAACAAGACTGGCCCCAAAACTGAGCCCTGGTGAATACCACTTGTGACTGGCCACCAACTGGATTTAACTCTGTTCACAACTTTCTGGGCTCTGCCATCCAGCCAGTTTTTCACCCAGCGAAGAGTACACCTGCCCAACCCATAAGCTTCCAGCTTCTCTAGGAGAATGCTGTGGGAGACAGTGTCAAAGGTTGTCTGTCCAGGTAGATCACATCCACAGCCTTTCCCTCATCCAGTAAGCAGGTCACCTGGTCATAGAAGGAGATCAGGTGGAAACCACTCATCTCCTGCCATCAAGCTGCTGAGGTACTGAGCTGTTCTGGCAGCACCTCTATTTGGACAGGCATTCCTTGGATCCATTGAGAAAAAGCCCCAAAGTCAACTGGACTTTGCTGAAAATTTGGAGGGGATTCAGCACAAGAAAAGAAACATAAGCTAATCATCTAGGCTTAAAAACTATTCTAATCATCTTGTCATCTAGTGCTCCCCACCAGTACTGTTTCTCTTATCAACAGCCACGGACTCAAATAAGCAGGTTGAATAAAAATCTAACCTGCCTAAGCCTTAGCGACAAATCTTATAAATTAGTTGTGTCTTTTAAAATGCTACAATTATTGCAGTCTCATCTGGTAATACCATTATCGGATCCCTTGGTGCCTAGAAACAACTTTGTTTCCTTGCACCACAAAGCACTGTGAAGTTTCCAAATCCAGTCACATATGTCTGCAAAAAGCTCTTAGGTAAGAAACAGAGATCAAATGTAAAGAGCTCCTGGTTCGTGGCCCTGAGGTGAAGCAGGATGGCTAATGCATCGACAAATATGTAAATGTACACTTTACGGTATTCAGAAACATGAGCAGCTCTGCCACAGCTTACCTGTCCCCAGGCATAGAGGTTATTGTGGGTCTGAGAAGGGTTGACTTTAGACAAGAGGAACCGGGCCTGTTAAGACAAAACATTAGAGAAGTAGTTATGTAAAATGACAGACCTGTCAGCTCCCTCAAGACGTCTTACCGCCTTAGATACATGACTATTGATGTTCTTCTGCTTTTGCAAGCAAGACACTAATTTAACTTAAACAGATTTCAAGCCCAGAAACAGCCCTGCTCCACAGACAACTTGTTTCCAATGGGGCCACAGAGTGCTCTGCTACAGCAAGCAGCACTCACCTGGGAGGGCAGCTCTGCTTCCATGTGACATGGGCATGTCACCAGCACTGTCCCTCGCATGCCCCTGTCCGCTCTTCAGAAAAGAGGTCAGCGGAGAACCAGCATAACACAGTCAGGTCAGAAATTAACACAAAAGTTTTGTTTTGGAGCATGAGTTCATGCCTCCTCACTGCTACAAACAAGCCACACAGAGACAAGCACTGCACAAGTGCAATTCCAGGAAGAGCAAAAACAGAAACTATTTTATATCCTCATTTGGCATCCGAGAATAAAAGAACAGATGGTCAATCATTCAGCGTAACTTAATGTTCTAGCAAGCTAACTGCACTCCCTGTCTTGGGTAAGTTTATATAGGTAGCCAAATAACTTCTCTCCCACTTCTTTGGGGAATAAAAAATTAACTAAGCTGGCTTTTCTGGGTTTTTTTGCATATTCAGATTTCAAAAGCACATCCAGTAAATGACTGACTTATTAAATGACAATGTTGTAGCAAGAGCTCAGGAGAAAATATGCAAGCTCTATACTTTGAAGAGCTAAATTACTACTGTATTTAACTTACAGAACCATCCTTTTGGTAAAGCAGAAAAAGACAGGTATTTGCTCTATTCAACAACAGAATGAATTCCTCGATAAACCTCCTTACCTGACTGCCCCCGTGTTCAGTGTGGATGTAACGCGGCATTGGGAATCTCGTCTGCAAGATTTCCTGGGCATCATCCAGTGGGGCTTGCAGTAGGTGCTTGAAGTTTTCATATTCAGGCATGTCTTGGTAACCAGCTTTCTGCCACTGTGCAATAGTCTATTGACGGGACAAGGAGGAAATGAAAAAATAGTAGAGATGTCTGCAAGCCTCCCCTTTTTAACCTGCACAACTTAAGGCAGCAGAACATTACCTGTACTTCTGCTTACAGAGCACAGGACAAATGCACGCTTTCATTACTCTGGCAATAACATTATTCAGTTTCTGTCTGTTCCTGAATTTAAGAACAGACACTCAACACAAAAGCTGGCAGCAGTTTGTGCAGTGCAAGAGCAATTCATTGAAAGTGATCTTCAAGCCTTTATTTTTCAGCCTGCGCCAACACAGAAACACAAAGCATTCACAAATGACTGACATTCTGAATCTGACTTGGTCTTAAATGAAGCAGCCATTGCCTTACAGTATTTTCGAAGTACCTAAGACCATGTACCTAACAATTGCCCTGCACATGCACAGGTCACACACCCAGCTCTTCCTTTGTCTAAATTTTACCCAGTTGCTGAGGTCTTGCTCAGTGTCTTGCTTTGCAACAGCAGGTAGAAACTGTTTTAAGGCAACTCTGGAAGACTTGTCATTGTTGACTCAAGCATTCACATCAATTGGGTATCCCTGCTCATTTCGCAAAGGGAACAAATCCTATATGGAGGGAAGTTGGGAGCTAATGATGGAGCTGCCACGAACTATCATGCCAAACATCGAGCATTCTAATAGCAATCATTAAATGAAGTAGCTTAGTTCAAAAACAAAGGGAAGAGTTAAAATGCTTCCCAAAAAGTTTTCACTAATAGGAATGTTTGACCATAAACCAAGATGGGTTTATTTCAACTACTCCAATCTGATGCCATCTTTAGGTAGAAGAAACTGGATGAGGGCCACTCCCCAAGCAGGACTATAAAGGATATGAGGGGGGAAAAAAGGCATCAAAGAACAGGGAGATTTCCAGAGAAAAAAAGCGGAAAGCCATCTTCTTCTTTATGCCTCACCCTATAACTACTTTATGGTGCGAGTCATTTCCATTCTGCAGCTACAGTAGCATACTGCTCCCCTACAAAACCAGACACGACTGAAATACAGATCTACGGGTCTGCATACTGAAGAGGCACTGGAAAGCCAAGGCTTTGGATATTGGTATAGATATGAATTTTCAGAAAGGGCAAGTACCTACGCACTTACCTCAGTCACAATGAAAAGAACACAGAAGGAACTCAAGCAAAAATTGGAAAAATTTGTGGCTGATTTCTTTGTATGTGTCTAAACGTAGCAACCAAGTATCTCACGTATCTGAAAATCAAACTGCAGCTCTCTGCCCTGCTTAGTTTCATCTTTCTCTGTCTTTTTCCAGGCATGGTAAGGGACCGTCCTCATTACCAAGCTAACATGACAGCTATTCCTCAGTGCAGAACACATCCTTAGTGACTCCAGTAGGATTTTTTTTTGTTAAGTTGAACTGTGTGGTAATTGTATTACAACTGGCAGCATGTATATGATCTCATTATGCGAGTGTGGGCTTTGCCAACAGCTCTTTTTATACCAACAGTGACACTGCACGCACGCATGGCAGGAAGGAGGGAGTGCAAACAGAGATGAGAATGTATTTCACTGTACCTCACCAAGGTAGATAACTATCTGGAAGAAAGTATCCATCAGTAGGATTCTGTCAGGAAGAATACTGCTGCTGTCCAAAAGCACTGGCTGGGGAAAAGAAGGAAGAAAGTCAGGTGTCACTAAGCCCTCAGAACTGTATTAACCTTCATGGTTGGCTGAACAGCTTGCGCAGCCCTGCCCATATAGACACAACTCCACCAAGGGCTGCTCAGTCCATGTGAACGCCTTGCAGAGCGCGGTCAGCCTTCTGCAGCATCACTGAATGGAGCAGCAGGTTATCGGCTACTGTATGAAGCGCAGGATGCAAGACAGCGATTTCTACGGCTAGCCATGTTTAATTTGAAATGATCTTGAGCAAGAGTATCTTGAGAATAATAAGGAATAACATGTAAACTCTGGCAAAAGCTGCCAAGAAGGTTTCAAAGTGTTACTCCAGCAGCTCCTGCATTTCTTTCCTGCCAGACACACTCCTTTCAAGGAAGCTGTCAGTGTAAGGGAAGCTGTGTCCATCCACTTGCAGACAGTTAAACAAGGCTGCATAAACAACTGAAAGCAAGCAGCTGGTGGGAGGTTATGCCCTGGAAGGGCTGAGGCTTGCTGACTTACACAGTGGAGATGGCAGCCTCTGCCAGAGAAGCAAAAAAGTTATACTGATAGCTGCAATATTCACCAGATGTTAGGGGGTGGGGGCTGCGGCTTGACATCAGGAGTAGGGGCGATAGGTTGGGTTTTGGGGAGTTTTTTGGTGGTTTTGGTTTTTTTTAATCAAAGCTGTAAGCTTACTGAAAACACAATTCCTATTTTACATTGCCACATCTCGTCCTTTAATAATTACCTTGATTAAATATAGGGGCCTTTTTGCTGAAATAGTGTTACTTTGACTGAATACTCATTATCTTGGATTGATCCACCTCTTAGGGTTAAACAGGGACTCACCTCAGGAGGTCCATGAAAAGAATAAGCATAAAGGATGGGCTGGATCATAATGAGAGACTGGGTCAGATCTTGCCTAGCAAAGTGGTGACGGTAATAAGAAGATTCATCTGGACTGTTATTGAAGACCTGCAGGAATGGGGAGCGTCGCAGATGGAACATGAACTGCACCAGAAAGATGAGTGGGAAGAGAAATGTTAGCAAGTTGCCAAAACTTCTGCACCCAAGCCCAATCTTTCTGAACCGCAAATTCTTTGGAAAAAAGTCTACCCCTTATTAACTCCTCAGAGTTCTTCCCTTATCAGTCATTTGCAACACTAAACTACAGGACCAGCCCACCAAATTAAAAATGTGTACATTCCTCCTCTCTTGAATCTGATAAATGGTACAAGATGTTCTACCATCACTTTCCCTCACCCTTGCACACTTTTCCCATGGCTGGCGGAAGTGAAGTTCTTACCTGGGGATACAATGAAAATGATTCTGACAATCTGAAGGAGTTGGGATCATCTTTGTTGTATTGTCCAAATTTCTGACACTGTTGGAAGCAAAATGGATACTTTGGTTATCTGTCTCTTTTTTCTTTTTTTTTTTTCTTTTAGAATTTACACTTTTTTTTGGGAAGGGTGTTCTTTTGATTGTTTTTAAACAGAGCAACCAAGGCATGAAAGTGACAATAACAAGTAATAAAAATTTGGTTTTCTTTAAATCAGTGGTTTCTGTGTCTTCCTGGAATGAGAACAATGATTCAATCTATTTATCTATTTTTTTTATACTGGCCTCTGTTTCTTCAGTGTCTGATTGCTGTATCTGTTAGTAGCAACTCCAAATGGGTGTCTGAACAAAGCCAGAACCGATTTAGGCAATTCAGGCTTCTGAAATTCAAAGCAATACACAGTATGAAGTTGTGGAAGACTACTACCCTGAACTTGGCACTGGTAAGCCCGCATCGGAATGCTTGTGTCCAGTTTGGGGCTCCACAGTGCAAGACAGACATAGATATACTGGAGTGAGTTTAGCAGAGGCCACCAAGCTGGTCAGGGGCTGAAGCACCTCATGTAGAAAGAGAGGCTGAAGAAGCTGGGTTTGTTCATCCTGGTGAAGAGTGGGATCAAAGAGTCATATCGCTGGCTACAGCAACCTAATAGGTAGCTAGAGAAATGGAAATTTGGGGCGGGTGGCGGAGAAAAGAAAAAAAAAAAAAAATCACAGTGACTGTGATGAAACATTGGAACAGGCTGTCAAGAGAACCAGTAGAAACTCCATCTTCGGAAATCTTCAAAACTCAGCTGAACAAGACCTGGAGCAATGTGCTCTAAATTCAAAGGTGGCCCTACTGTGAGTAGGGGCGCTGAACCAGAGGCCTCCAGAGGCCCCTTCCCACCTGCATTATTCTGTGTTTCACTATCACTTCTTTAATCTCAGGTTTAAACCCTTCAGCATGATGGGGTTGTTTACCTACCCTGATCATGCTGGTTTCTGAGCTATTGCACACTACACTATCTCATACTACAACTATGTGACTGTGATCAGAACACAAACAAAGCAAGTAAATCTGGAAAAAGAATGGTGTTTTCATTTCCAGAGACCATTTTTAGTAAATTCAAGAATGGACCCAACTGCAGTCTATTAGTCTTACCAGTCTGATCAGCTGCCTGTCCAGCCATCGCAGAACATCAGGTCCCTCCTCAGATTCAGCTCTGTACACTCCCAGTCGTGCCATCAGCACAGCAGCTGCTTCCTGGTCAAATGCAGCTTCTATATGCTGGAGTTGACTCTGTGCATCTGCCCAACTATAGGGTTAGTAAAGGGTTAGCGCTACATGCATTCACCTTCAGCAAAACCTAAACCAGATCCTGCCTCCCTGTGCCAAATACTCTGCAGCCAAAGCATGCAACAAAAAGCTTAGAAAAATTCCAGCACAGACTGAGGCTTAAGTTTCTGCCGTCTGCCAAAGAACTGGCATGAGATACTCACTTTCTGGCTATGGTGGTGACACGAATGCGTTTCTGCGTACTGGAGTGTTGATACTGAGTGACAAACTGCACTGCCCCTCTGCCTCCCTGAGGTATCGGTGCATTGTGCTGCAAACAGAACAAGGTAAGCCTTCAAAACAAGCTGGCTTTTCCGTAAGTCTGTACACTACAGAGAAATCCAGGGCAACATTTGAGCAATCATAGAATAAGTACAAGCTAGAGATTGACCAGAGAAGAGAGATACGTCTGTTAGTGTTGTGTTTTCCAGCAGCCCTCAGAGTCCAGCAGTGCTGGGCCCATTTAATATTGTGCCTGACACTTTATCAGCTTGTCCCTTAAAGGACAGCTGCAACATATCACCTCTACAGTAATGAACCTAAGAATGGCAGTACAAGGTCTGAGCTAAGGTCCTGCGAGTCCACCATCCTATTCCCAACAGTAACAAGCCCACACAGCAGTGAACACAGAGACAAACATGGAACAGAATTCCTTTGGAGTGGTCTTCCTACTCAAGAACTTCCTGAGCTAAAAGTTGCTTCTGAGCCAACAAGTTATTACAACTTGGAGGATCAGCTCTCCACGAATTTGAAGGTATTTACACTTTTATCCTCCACAGCACCTACTGGCAAAAATACAACTTCTTCTTTGTTAAATAAATACTGTAGGAAGAAGATAAGGAAAGAATGCTGGTTTTGTACAGAACAGAAATATTAGGCAATTCATGCATACGAAAACAACCCCTAAGACTATTTCTTTGGCACAAAACACTTGGTTGCTTTGCAACCACCCATCTGCAACACAGACGACGTCATTGCATTTCCCGGCCCTGTTACAAATACTTCGGTGTGTAAAAAAAGGCAACAACAACAACAAAAAAAAAAACAAAAAAC
>JAAGAY010147883.1:0-13254 GCA_011801015.1 Ardeotis arabs
GACCAGCTGGAGAAGGTCCAGAGGAGGGCCACAAAGATGATAAGAGGGATGGAGCACCTCTCCTATGAAGAAAGGCTGAGAGAGTTGGGGCTGTTCAGCCTGGAGAAGAGGAGGCTCCGGGGAGACCTGATAGCGGTCTTCCAGTACCTCAAGGGGGCCTACAAGAAAGATGGGGAGAGACTGTTCAGTAGGGCCTGTTGTGACAGGACTAGGGGTAATTAGGGGTTTTAAAATAGAGGGGGGTAGATTTAGATTGGATATTAGGAAAAAATTTTTCACCATGAGAGTTGTAGAACACTGGAACATGTTGCCCAGAGAGGTGGTGGATGGCCCATCCCTGGAAACATTCAAGGCCAGGCTGGATGAGGCTCTGAGCAACCTGATCTAGTGGGGGATGTCCCTGTTCCTTGCAGGGGGGTTGGACTAGATGACCTTTGAAGGTCCCTTCCAACTCTAACCATTCTATGATTCTATGATTCTACTCTACCAGCATTTCTGTTCTAACTGGTTTACTCCACTACAGCTGCATTTGCAGAAGAGGAGCTCTACCTGCCTGGTGATCTTGTGTTCCTGTACAGCAAAGCGTTCCTAATGTAGTCAGTCTTACTCACATGCTCATTTTAAACACCTCCCCAAATCCAGTGGCACAGTATATCTGTGCAAAATTAAATACTTACCTCAAGGATTTGCAGAACAGAGCCTAAAGGAAGAAGAAAAGCTTACACTCATATAGCCATCTCATATAGCCCACAAGCCGTCTACTTCTCCGGCCCATCATCAGCTGCTGTGTCACTGGTCACAGCAAGCCTCCTGACTCCAGACACTGGAGAACGATGAGGTCCAGCTCATGCTATTCCTTCCCTGAGACCAGCAAGCATCCCTGGGCAGAAGCCCGGCCACATGTTAGCTGTTAGCTCAGGCTGCTTATAACTAACTTGTTAATAGCTGTAACATTTTTCCTGGGCTAGGCGTTCTGCTTTCTGCTTTTATAGGAGCATGGTTTTGGCTAGGGAGGGTTCCTCGAGTACATGTTAGGACCTACTGATGGAGCCAAACTAAACCAAGCTCACAATGTATGTGTGCGTGTGTGTGCGTGCAACAGGCAGCAGCGGTTTAAAGCTCCAATCTGGAACACTCTGTTCGGATCGTTTTCCTCTTGAAATCTGCCTCCTCATTGTATCCTGTCCTCTTTATTTCTCGCATGGAGAAAAATCTCTTCCTGAGTCAATTTCCTACAGGGGAAATTAATTAGAAGTGGCTGTTGGTTCCCCCTCAGAGCACATGCAACACGAAGGAAACTCTGAATGCTATGTTAAAGACCAAAAAGGCCAGAGTTTCAAAGGCTTTTTGATACCCTAGTTTTAAAGAGCACTAACAGAGACACATCCAGTCTTGCCCCCTGGGGCGGGGGGCTGCACTGGAAGGGTCCGTACTCTTAGCTCCCCGAAGCACATCTGCAGAGGGTACAGTGTCCTGAGCACGGCTGGGGGACCACAGCTGGGCTCTACATCCTTCACCCCTTGCCCAAGTGATGCCTCCAGTGCAGCGGGGCAAGGAGCTTCACACAGCATCCCTGGCTGGGTGGAAGTCATTGCCTTCAGGCAGCGTGGGGCTGGGCCGGGTGGCTGTACACATCAAATCAAGGGCCTCCCTGGGATCATTTCCAAAACCAGCTCCAGCATGGGCCTTTCTGAGAGCACAGACCAGACTGCAGCAAACACTGCATGCAAGGAGTAGGCCCTGAAAACTTACAGATGAATGACTTCTTGGGTACAGCCATTTCTTAGGGGTTAAACAACCCGAGTGCCAAGAGCTGCCAGCAGGAAGCCATGGCCAGAGGCCCTGCGCTTGATGCTGCCTGTCACACAGCCAGCAGCCAGTGCTGCCGTTGGGATGCAGCTTTGGGAGGGCTCTTTTGGGCTGTGCAGGCAGAGCAGGGCACTGTGTTGTATGGAGCAATGAGAGGTCCCAGCTCGTTAGGATTAAGATGCTTAACAGGACAGCGCCTGCTTCTAACCTCTGTGGGCAGTGCCCTGCCTACCCCACAGTCCCATGGGCAGACCAAACTGCCCAGCACCCCAAACTGCTCCGCTTTTGCACCAGCACAGCTGCTCTGGTAGCCATGCCATGGAAGGGGCAGAAAAGCCAGCATTCCCACTATCTACAGGCACAGGGAAGGGAAGCTGGGCTCATCTGCGTGCTGGCACCACTCAGAAATGAGTCACCAGCCACCCATCCCTTGCACTGGGGCAAACAGGAGCAGCATCCCTACAGCACTTCTTCATCTAGAATAATTTCCTTCACTGGTGAGATGCTCCTCTTCCAGAAGATATCAGGCTTCTAGCAAGGAATTCCTCAGCAAAAGTTAAGAAATATACCCTGGCCTTCAGGCTCCTCCTTGGGCTTTGTCATTAGCCAGTGACAAGCAACTCATTAAGAAATATGCTGTATTTTTTCTGTAGGTTCCTGTCTTGGCACTTATAAGATTACAGCATGTGACAGAGCGGATGGGCGTTAGCCTTTTCAGCCTGACAGCTATGCGTACAGATTGCTGCTTGAGCCACAGGGCATCTTCTGAAAGAAATCATCCTCGCAGATCGTGATAGATGGACAGGAACTTGAAACATCTGCGAAGGCTATAAAAATCCCATGTTAGGAGCCCACTCAGAGTGACGAAACACAGTGTCCATGAGACAGTGATCTACAGGGTCTGCCCTCTGCGTGCTGCTCCACCACGGTGAGCCACGGTTCAGCTGTCCCTCTCCACGCTCACTTGTTTCTTTTCATTAGTGTGACTGAGACAAACTTGAAACTACAAGTGGAAGTTGATTCTGTCTTTTGCTGTAGCCCAGGCAAATTCAAAACGTCAACTGATTTCAAAGGAGACTTCCCTTCTAGGGACTGGGCTTCCATATAATAGATTTATTATTTAAAAAAAAAAAATTGGTCACAGCTGTGGGAGTTTAATAGATGTCTGCCATGTAGATTTCTACTGCCCTTCCATATTTTTAACACTTTAAAATATGTTTGCCATCTGTTCCTGCCACAGCATTAAAAACAATCACAGTGACTTTCTACGCAGAGGCCTTAGGATGGAAGTTGAATGGAGCCCACTAGATCACAAGTGACATGATGCCAAGTACAGTGAATATAATGAGTGTGTGGCCAGATTTTTAAAGAGCACTGTTTGTAACCCCCTTCCCTCCAGTGCTAAGGGTCATTTATATACATGTGTCAGTACAAAAAATTGCCTCTAAGAACCAGGCTCAGGATGCAAATAGTTGAAGCAACTGGTGAAAAGGCCTGAAGTTCAATGCTGTATTTTACCCTATTACACACATCTCAATTTCTAACTAGTCAATAGGCGAAAAGACAGAAAACAGATCAGAAACAGAGGACGTGTACTACGGCAATGTAGAAATGAACTTTTATACTGAGAGGAAATTTTCCCTCCCCCCAGCTCTGCAGAGGATAACAGCTGATAACTCATTAGGTCTTTGTCAGAAGTGCTGCACTGAGCTAATATTGATGAAGTGGCTTTGTGTCTCCACCAAGTTAAATATCGTACTCCTGGCCAAAATATTTGTTAGAACTCAAAGACAAGGTTCTCAATTTCCTTTTGATTTTTAACATACAGGCAATAATCTGCTTCCATTTTTAATTGCTCTCGTTTCTCATTTTGTTGGAAAACTGGCTCTCAGCCAGATCCTTAAAGGTCCCTCAATGATGACAAACAAGTAACAGTGAAGTGAAAGCAGATGACCTCTTTCCATTATCTAAACAGTATTCCATGGCAGATGAATGCTATTTTCTTTGGGCTTTTTTTTTTTTGTTTTTTTTCTACTGCTAGGTACAACTACATTTTCAGGTAGGTCAACAACATTGAACCAACTTGTTTAACACAGAGCATACCTTTAGTCTTCACCTCTGTTGTCTTCCCAGAGTTATGTATTAGCATTCCCATCCATTTTAACTGCCTATATTTTTAAACATCCACCACTCCCTCTTGTAGGCTGGATGATGAAGCATGCAATCATGCTGTTCAGTTCTGGGCACACTGCAAAGAATTCCTCCCTAATTTGACATTAATGTGAATGTAAAGTGACTATAATCACGGCATAGAAGTTTCATTGTGGGAACTAGACAAAGATGAGAACCAGATTCAGAATCAAAGTTTTTCAAGCCAAAAACTACCCTCTCCAGTTGATTTTGCTGTTCCAAAAGATGATAAGCTCTTAAAGGTTCAGGGTCTGTGCTGCATTTTTCCTCACACTGTGTGCAAATGTATTATACATACATACAGAAGCCATGGGAGACAGAAACTTGCTGTTTGTCCTGCACGTTAATATCTATTCACACATACCTCACACCATAGAAACATAGAAATACCATGTCTTACCATATAAATGTATCTACCACAATAAATGAAGCATTTGTGGCCCAATTCCATCTCTCTTAAGACCCCTGTAAAATCCATTGTAAATGAGGCCATTAGGTTTTAGCACTGAGTACCAGGAGACTTGGGTCCGACTCCAACGCAAAGATCCTCTACTGGTATTGACAGAATTATGGAATATTAACTAAGTCTCCAGATTTTAAAAGAACTACATCATTTCCAGCATTTTTTTTTCTCCAGTCGTAATTCTCTCAGGTGCTTTTTTGGACCACATCTATTACAATCACGTAATATACAAGATATCTGCTTCTTTCATTTTACACATGATTTATTCAACGTTTTATCAATCGCTTTGTATACACTGTGCAAAACACTCGCAACACCAGTTCCTCGTGTTTGAAGCCTTGCAAATAACCATCCCCTGTTTGGAGATGTCTTGAACATGACTCCACATTTCAACCATCCCTTTCTGGACATTTAAACTACTCTGACACTGCACTGGAAGCATACAGGCCATGGATATAATTTTTAAAGGCCCCTGGAAAGTTTATTCTGAAGAGAAACTCTTGATCTCAATCAGTTCTTTAGATATGAGGTTTGACGAATGTAAAAGTACTGAGCAAATCTGCCGTTTAAAGTCACAAACCAAGAAATGTATCTGTCCTCCAAAATTCACTGGCACGGTGCAACATCACATCACTCTGGAGCACAGACTGCACTCATTGCTATCACGGAGTCCTAACATCCCAGCAGTGCACACAACTCATTCCACAGATAACTTTCCCATGTAATGCCTATATTTATTTATTTTTTTAAAGTTGTTCACATGCTGTGTCCTAATTTGCATCTCCATAGTTCCATGTTTAAAAAAAAAATTTGGTAATGTTATCTTTCATGTTTGCTAGAAGTCACAAATTCCTTTAACACACAGTCTGAAATTGTGGAAGTTGGCAGATGAGCTTGCACGTTTTGTTTTCCTCTATCGCTCTCAGAACTGAGGTATTAGTTCTTACTGCTGCTCCATGTCACTGTCCAGATCTTGCTCAGCCAACCAGTTTATCCTTCTTGTGATAAAACTGAGCAATTCTGCTGCTGTAAGTCAAAGACATGTTCAGCAAAGCAGTGATGTTTGTGAAATGGCTTAGTCCCTTTTATTTTTTTTTTGGAAGATAGCTTACTTAATATGTTCAATTCCTCCATTTTGCTGAATGAACCAGCCATTTCTTCTTAATGCTTTTTTAAGTGGCCTTTTCCTGGTGGTCAACAGAAAGGAAGCATGATTCGAAGTACTGTGCAATCACATCATTATTTCTGTACTCCCCTGCCAATGGGACTTGTGGTTGTGCCAGATTTTGTACGGACAGAAAACCAAATTCTTGCAGCCATGTGCTAGACATGATGTGTTTTGAACTGAATGCTGGGCCTTTGCTACAAACACCTACACTGATGGACAAGTTCTTTTCTCTGCATGCTTTCTTTGTTAACAAGGACTCCCATTTGCGAGGGCATCCTTGTGTAAGAGTTTTTTCTCCTAGGCATTTACTATCAGCTTCTCCTGATTTTCTACTAGAAGTTTTACTTCTTGTGCAAAACATCACTTCATAGAAATGTAGAGTTCTTTATTCAGGAAAAAAAAACGGGAAAAAAAACTGAAAATGGAAATAGAGGCTAGTTTCACAGCTGTCTATGCTTTGTATGAATCCAAAAGACATTTGCCTGCAAAATATCACTACTGAATTCCTCCAATAAATTATATGTAGCCTGATTTATTCTTTCAGTGTCAGGCAACTTGCTGAGTGCTGTTTTTAATTGAAGCTCAAGTCTGGAGTCTCATCTGTCCAGGAAGACCTTTATGTTTCTGCAATGACTTAAGCCTTATTGAAATTAATAGTAGCAAAATAGTTGCTTGATTGTCATTGGGCATTCCTTGATAAATTTTGTCTTTTTTTTTGCGGAGAACAGTCTCTTGCAAATCTTTCCTATGCATTATTCTTCTTTACAAAATTATGTAGCACATCTATGGGAAAAATCAATCTTTTCGTTGGTATTTGAAGGTCTGTTTCTTGGTTTTGTTGATACTGTGTTACAGTTTATTAAAATGCATACTGGTAGCAATGACTTATTGCTGTAAAGTCACCCTCCTACCATCCACTCCCCTTTACAGAGCAGCAATGAGAACAAAATCTGCTCTCTGTTATCCAGATACAGCTTTTACCCAAACAGCTCACACAGATGAAGCATCTGGTTGCTGCCTGCACGGAATTTCATTTTACAGGCCAGGTGCCTGATAATTAATAAGTCAAATCTTCACTAAATCTTTCAGTTGATTTTTCGTCTTTTTCTGAAAATTAAGCTGTTTAAGCCTGAAGTTCATTCAAGCCATTAAAATGGAGAACTTGCCATTTCTACTTCATACTCCAGCGGGTTTTTAATCCGCCATGAGCCAGTGCTAGAAACAGACTTTCTGCAGAACCTCCACTATTCATTTTGAGGTCTTCTACGGATGCTCCAGAAGTGACTGCCCAGAGTCTCATAAGAGGCAGCGGATTCAGAGGCGTTGTTGTTCTCTCACTTCTGTCAAAGACACCGAGAGAACAGATACCTTCCACTGCTGCTGTCACCACAGGCAAGTTTGATTTACTCCAGTTGCTTCAAAAAACTTCAACCTATTGCACATATCAGTGTCTGAGTTCACCACTATCAAAGTTTTCTGAACTGTTCTCTCGTCCCTGCCTTATTCCCTGCCTCCACACCCAAGAGCACTGCACCTTGCGATGTGCGTGCAGGCACTGTCTCACCGCAGTGTTAGTGATAGAAATCCTGTCTGTGATGACATGGCCACTGCTGTTCCCAGCCCTCCTGATAGATTTCTTACTTTAATATTTTGTAACTTTAAATAGGTCCATTAGGACCTAACACCTGTTTTGTCTCCGTGTGGGTTATGACCTGTTTTTTGGAAGAGAAATGGATTGATCCACAGGTCTAAACCTGAGTTTGTGCTTAAATACTTTTCTAGGCCAGGTTCTGATTAACACTTGCAGAAAGTTCTGCTAAAAGGTAACAGGCAACAATAAAATCCATTAATGAGTTTTCATTAATTTTATAACTTTTTCTTTTTGAACAATTTCTACCAAAAGCAGTTGGTTTCATCTTCTTAGGCTTAACCAGAAAAACAGTTTACATTTTTAGCTGATATGCTCAAGTGCAAAAACCATGCCTGCTGAAATACCTAACATATCAGGACTATTCTCTGTCAAGTGTGGAGTTATTATCTTTTCCTTTACCTCTGACATACATTTCCATAGCCAAAACTCATCTAAATGCTTGTAAATTAGGCTGGATTTGAGCACCCACCCATACCAAGATGCAAGTAGCCAGGTCTGTGACCGTGCTGCCAGCTCTGAAGCGGGAGATGAACAAGGGCTGAATGAAAATACAGTGCTTAACTAATAGAGATGTGCTCCACAACCATGCTCTACAGTGGTGGGGAATGTACAGCTACCACTAATAACAGCAACCAAGTGCAAACAGACTGGCATGGGAGATGTGAGTAAAATTATAGATTTAAACACCTTTCCTCCACTGGGGTGCTGGGACACTTAACCAATATAATAATATATGAAAATGTGAGAAGATAACTGCAATGTGTAACATGCGACACTATTTCAGTCATTGTCAAGGAAGCTTGCTCAAACGGAGCCTTTGAAAGCTACTGTAGAAGCAGGGGGATGGGAAGAGTGTGCCTGGAGATTGCAAATGGGAACTCTGACGCTCAGGTTTAAAAGTGAACAGTGTCCGATGTCTATAATAGCTACAAATGAAGGCAATCAATACGATGTACAAAACACCACTGTAATGCTCTATAGTCTTAGATATCACTAAATGAATACAGATGGCATGTCTTCATTCAAGGCACTTCGATCAGATGGAATATAACATAGATTTTTGTCCCTAACAAAGCTCGACTCAAAACAAGACACAAAATGTTATGGGCCAGAAGGTCGCGTTAACCTTGTGGTTTTATAACAAAGTGCAGTGGGAGACAAAAAAGGCCCAATGTTTAGAAGTTTTGCACATGGATAGAGCCAGAAAGTCTGGCTGCTATCCATGATCCTAGCATTAGCAGGCAAAGAAAGAAGCGTTAATGGGGGTTTAAGGCAAAGATTGGTAACCTAATATTAGTGAACCAATATGTCTGTCACTTTTGTGTTCATTAGTTTGATCAAACTGTCAAAACTTTAGGAGACTGAATGGTGGAAATAAATCTAGCAATTCCCATTTCATAGCCAGCACTCTTTCTCGGTGTAGAGTCTGCTTCAGCGTTCTCCACCGGTGTGGGACTGCAGTAGTGTGTCAGACGCTGCAGCTCCTCATGCACAGGCCATAACAAGCTGTTGAATGCTTTGACAACAGCAGAAAATCATTGATCAGTACATTATATGTTATGTAGGGAAAATATTGAGAATTCAGATATATCTTCAGAAAATATCAGCAAGTTTAACAGAAGCCTTTCTGTTCAATGCAAACTATAGCAATAACATAGCTGCTTCAATTTCGTATCATTTTACAAACATCAGTGGATGTATGTTCCCAGCAGCCTTTCAGGATAAATCAGAGACATATTTATGGCTCCTTGGCAAACACAAGCAGAAGGATTCATTTTGCCAAAGATGGCAGCCTGCATTTGAAGTTATGGCACCTCTCATTTTCATAGCGTACACTGAAGTACCTGGCAGAGCGAGATGCCTCTTGCAGGCACAAAGCTGAGGCTCTGGAGACTCCTCAGATCCTAAAGATCATTTCAAAATCAGGATACCTTGAAAATGGAAAAGATTCTTCCAAATGAGAAGCCAGCCTTCACCAGAGGATGTCTGTACCATCACCTATGGCCTTCATGCTCAGGTCTGCCATGTGTATCAGATCCTATTCCTGTCCTTGAGAGGGATTAAGTAAGGGATTTCTGCAGAAATATCATCACTACTCTCCTGTGAAAATCAACCTCCTGACCTCCATACCTTGATGACCTTTGAAAATATTTTTTCCCTATTCTTTTGTGGAAAACCATAGATGTCAACAAGCATTGCTGCTTCCACAGAATGTTATTATCTCTGCTATAGTAAACAATCTTTATGGCCTCAAGCTAAATGTAATATTTCAAACTTAAGGAGCTCTGATCAATACTTTCATTATCTGCACTATAAATTATCCATTAATGGAAGCTCATCAGGAAAGGCATCATCTTTTTCTCCATGCACCTCCGAGTGTTGCTCTGGGCTCACAGCTGGCATTGCAGGTTGTATGGCTTTATGGAGAGTGTTTTCCTTAGGAATGACCGGGAAGTCTGCTGGTTCAGGGCTTTGGAAAGTAAGAAGGGAAGAAAGCAAGGGAACAGACAGAGCTCTTTTCATCTTTCCTTTAGGCACAGCAGGAAGGTGAGAAACAGGTCATAGCAGACTACTCACCTGCTTTGCAAGCTTCTAGAAGGGATGAAGCTGAATTGGACATTTCTCTTTGAAAAGGAAAGAGTGCACCAGGAGAGTGTTCTTCCTCCTCGTTCAGACAAGTACTTAACTCAATGGCCTCCAGGAAGCAGAATCTGGGGGTTGAAATCCACAAAATGGTCACCACGGCTAGATTAAATGCCAGAGGATATTTAATTCTGCTGATTTTACTGAATCCTTTCTCAGATCACTGAGGTATCCAAAAGCAAGCAATAGCCAAAGTTGGTAGATTCAAGTATCAGATGACTTTTTATGCACATTGAGCCAATTAAGGCAAAAGGGAAAGTAGATTACCTTAATTAGCTATTTTCCTAACATAAAGAACCCAAATATTTCATCCACCTCAATAATTTAGCTGAACTTAAAAAAAAAAAAGGCAAGAAAAATGTTTACATTAAAGTTTATTGGGATTAAATCAGTTTATTTAGAAAAGGAAGATAAATCCTGTATAATGATGTTAGTTCAAACCACAGGATTACAGGGAGCCGTTGCTTCCTGCTTTGCTGGTACCCATTGGCACATTAGTTTGAGAGTTCAAACCCTTCATAGCTCTGACGCATTCAAGAAAACTGGAAACTAGTAATGTCATGAAATTATATAATGGGGTATTTTGCATTGCCTTCATCTTCATGCATTGCTTAAACTCATCCTGCCTGACCATATATCAGCTACACAGAAAAAAACCATGTATCTGATGAAGAAGTGACAGGAAAACTCACTTCTTCAAGTTATGTTGCCTGGTTAAGACACAATGAGAAAATATGGGAGAAAGTCTACATTTTTTGCCATTCGTGTACTGCTCAGATAGCTTACAAATGTGCAAGTTCACAGTCTGTAAAAATGTTCCTAACAAAGATTTGTATTTGGTTTGGGTTTTTTCCAACTTACTCTCAATATATAGGCCTTTTAACATATTTTTGATTAACAAGAAATTGGAAAAAAATAGCTGCAATACAGTATGAAAGTTGTCTCTAACCCCCAGGGCATCCCAAAGGATGAATTTCTAGGATTGTTGAAAGGAGAAGCATGGCAATGGCCATTCCTCAGGGAGCGGAGGCCCCTGGCTGCTTCAGACCTCTGCAGGCTCCAGGGATGGAGTCATCTGAGCTTCCAAAAAGCCACAAGCTCCAAAAAACTCAGAGAAGTACATCAACAATATTTACAACTGATCACCATTTGACTGCAAGTCAGAGATGCAGCACGTTTGCTTCAGTTGCTTTCCTTGGAGCAAGGGGTGCGAGAGATGCTCCCACTGCCTCGTCACATTGGAGACCTGCCCCAAGGACAGCCAAAACTGCAGCTACACAGGCACCCAGACTCTGTTCTCCTTCATGCAAAAAAAAATTGATGAGTGTCAGGAATCAACTACTATTTTTTCTTACGATATTAATAAAATATTTTATTTTCTTAAACCGCTGCATCATCTAGGCCAGCTCAGCCTTTTTACAAGTCTCCAAGTTCTCAGCAAAGTCTTCAGCCTAGACTTGATGCCAAATGGCCTGACAATATCTAGAAGCAGATTTCCTAACTATGACGTGACAAATCCACATTTTTTTTTATTTATATTGTCGTAGCACTTACAGTTATGTCCTTTGTGCCAAGCAAAGAAAGAAACAAAGGTGCCACAGAAGATTTTAACTTGCACGTGGAAAATACAACTGAGTCACCTTCTGAAACTGAGTTTCTATGGTAACAATTTCTTGGTCTATGCCAGTGACACACCAAACTTTTGATCTCAGTTTTCTCGACTGAAGCAAATACTAAAGTATTTTTTTCCTTTCTGTAGAAATCCAAGTTGAAAGGAAAAATACTTTTCTTGAAGTCTTTCACCCAAAACTTCCTCATTTAATTTTATCAAAAATAAAAAAATGACAGATCCCTCTCCTCTTATTTATAGTGCAGAGAATAGGGAACAATAATTCAATTTCAAACTGTTCAGCATTCTCACCTAGAAATCACCGTGTGATTGAATATAATCTATTTTGGTATTCTTTATTTAGCATTTTGACCTTACTTTCTAACTTCCAGGTTGCCCACATGCATTCCTGCCTTTTGTTTCTCCCATTGAGAAAGAAAAACGATTGGGAGGAAAACACTTCAGATTTGTTTCTTACATCCAAACTTGTTCTTTCATCCTCTGTCTATACCTCTACTATACACTTGATGACAACGAGTTGAATATGGACTTTATGGGAACCTGAGGCCATGAGGCCATGAATGCCCCTGGCGCAGTTTGAGTAAGACAAGTTAAGAGCTAAGGGTGCTCAGCACTTTTGCAGGGGTCTCAGCATGCTGGAAAATTTAGCTTTCTCATTTTAATTTCCACATTCAGGTGTTTCAAACTATTCTTAGCAGCATCCATGCTTCACACCATAGCTTTACTGTTATTCTGCAGCCTCAGAATGTTTCATATTCTGAGTATCTGTGTGTGGATGTGTTAGCTCCCTTTCTGCTTGATTTTATATTTCCTTTCCTTGGTGGTGATATGTCATTATATTTTTCCTATCATTTCCTTTGGTTTTGAATGGGCTTAAAGTTCACAGAGGTATCAGTATGATAAAAATATTTGGTTCTAGCTACCCTCTCTCCAGCAGGAATATTTCCTCTGCAGTTAACCACCCAAGCTGGATCCTCATTGCTGTCCTATGGCACTCCAGTCACCACACTGAATTCACTTGCACTGTGGGAAATTAATATATGCTTACATCCAGCTATTTCAGAATCTTTATATAACTTCAGGTTTCACGAGCAGAGACACTCTGGGGAAACAAATGTTAAGACTTACCATGAGTGCTTGTGGAAGCCAAGTTTTCTGTTTGCATTCATAAATCTTCACTGGCGTACACTACCATGGGCTCAGTACTACAGGACTCACCTGAGCAATTACCACTGGTCAGCACAGCTCCCATGGAGAATTATTGTGTGTATATGGACTGAACGCAATGCATGGACCAAAAACCTCCACACGCTGTTTATTTAGATGGGAATAGCACATTTCTTATAATGAATGTTGAGAAAATCATACTCTCTTTCCAGACATTCCTTTTAAAAGAAAAAGACAGTAAACTGTCTTATTTGTGAGTTTCTCTCCAGTACAATTGGAATCATAGAATCATAGAATCATAGAATCATAGAATGGTTAGGGTTGGAAGAGACCTTCAAAGGTCATCTAGTCCAACCCCCCTGCAAGGATCAGGGACATCCCCCACTAGATCAGGTTGCTCAGAGCCCCATCCAGCCTGGCCTTGAATGTTTCCAGGGATGGGGCATCCACCACCTCTCTGGGCAACCTGTTCCAGTGATCTACAACTCTCATGGTGAAAAATTTTTTCCTAATGTCCAATCTAAATCTACCCC
>JAAGAY010147883.1:13731-53061 GCA_011801015.1 Ardeotis arabs
TAGTCCTATCACAACAGGCCCTACTGAACAGTCTCTCCCCGTCTTTCTTGTAGGCCCCCTTGAGGTACTGGAAGACCGCTATCAGGTCTCCCCGGAGCCTCCTCTTCTCCAGGCTGAACAGCCCCAACTCTCTCAGCCTGTCCTCATAGGAGAGGTGCTCCATCCCTCTTATCATCATAAGCATGTCCCCATAAACCGTATTTTCTAATGTTCTGATTGTTCTTATTGCTCTCTTCTGGCGTGTCTGCAACATCTCCACACCTATCTTGAAGTGCATTGACTAAACTGGATAAAGTATTTCAGCTGAAGCTTGACTGTAGAAAGAGTCTTAAGTGGATGTCAGTCCTCTTTATTCAACCTAGCAAGGCAAATCAAAAGCTTTGAAATGAATTCCATGAATACCTAATTATTCCCCATGAAGTAAAATTATTTCAGTAGAAGTATCTTACTTGCTGATATGTGTTTCAACATACCTTATGATCTCATTTCATTACTTTCCTTCAAGATCGATGATTGTTGTGGTTTAGCCCTAGTTATTACACAGTTTCTCGCTCACCCTTCCCCTCCCCAGTGGGATGGGGGAGAATTGGGAAGAAAGGAAAACTCATGGGTTGAGATGAAGACAGTTTACTAGAATAGCAAAGGAAAACTACAATAATAACAGAATATAAGGATACTAACATATACAAAATGAACAATGCACAATTTCTCACCACCCGATGTCCCAATGGCTGATACAGCCCGTCCTGAGCAGCAATCATGGAAACGAAACCAAGCAGCAAGCAAAAGAGCAAGAGGAAGAGAGTGAGGTGCCCCTCCTCTCCCCAGGCAACTCCCACTTATATACTGAGCATGAGGTTTATGGCGTGGAATACTCTCTTTGGCCAGTTTGGATCAACGGTTTTGACTGTATCCCTTGCTGCTTCCTGCACCTGCACATTATTGAGACCTGGAAAGCTGGACAGTGTCCTTGGTCTCATTCACAACAACTCATAACATCAGTGTGTTTATCAACATTCTTCACATACGAAATCCAAAACACACTGGCTACTGAGAGGAAAATTAACTCCATCCCTGCCCAAACCAGGACAGTGATTCCATTTGTAAGCCCTTGAGTATGACCAGAAATCTGAGCTAGATCTCCAAAGGTACTGAGCTATTGAACAGGAGGAGCAAGCTTATTTTCTGGCTGTGTTGAGAAAGAAAGGATAGACCCTTCCTCCGATCGTTTGATTTGAGTATCTTGAGCAGAGGAAGAAATTGTCATTCAGCTTAATAAGACATTCAATCTGAAGAGATACATGAAACTGATGACATGCTCCCATACTTGATTGTTTCCTATCAGCTTAGGCAGCTCCCTGCACAGTCTGGGTGATGGGAATTTTACTGGTACCTAACAAGTAAGAGCCGCAGCGAGAAATATCATGACACCTGATTCTAAATTGTGTGTCTAAGCCTTGTATCTCTTCCTGAATCAGATCTTCTCCTTCAATATTACAGTTCTTATGTGTTTTGGTAGTGAAGGGGAAAATCAACTAAAAAAGCATTGCCTCACTGGCATGCTGGCAAAATCTTCTGTCTGAGAGTTAAGATTGCTTCAAAGTCTGGTTTCAGCAGCTGATATACCATACCTTGAATATGTTGACCATGCTCCAAATCCTTAAGGCTGTAGCACTGACATCTGTCTAAGCAGAAATACCCATTTGGTGTCCCGGCTTGGTTCTACTTGGTGTCTCCTGATACCCTTACAAGAGCTGAGAAAGATGTAAGGAGACAAACAGAGGCTATACATGAAGTTAACATTAAAATGAGAAATACATGGTAGACAAAATTCAGGCTGACAGCAAAGCCCCATATATCAGCCTTACCATATCATACATAGTAAGTGATTTTCTCTCAGCTAACACTGTATATCCTGTGAAATACACAGACATAAGGTTTAGTTTGAAATGTGAATATCTTTATAGTAGCAAAAGTTTCATAATACCTTTGAAAGTCTTTCATGATTATAATGGAATTGAGAATATATTTAGAGTAACCAATGACAAACAATTTAGCAATTAAAATGCAGCTTCAACAAATGGAATGATACAGTGCTAACAAGATTAAAAAGTCTGAGTTATTTTTCATATGCAGAAACATGTGGAATATAATTTCTAATCCACAAAATGCTTGAAGGTTTTATTTATAGAGAAATGAGGAATGGTGTGTGTGTATTTGCAAATATATATCTAATCTCTTACAGCCCAGATTCTGCAGTCCTGCTAGCACTCTTTTGATCCTGAATATGAAGAGATTTTCTTCATATTCATTACTGGAAAGATATGTGCATACACATAAATGTCTATATATACATCACAGATATAAAGCAACTCATCTACATCCCATTTTTGATACTGTGGTCAACATTCATTTGATTTTTATGTTTTGGGGTTTCATTTTTTTTGTGGTTTAAATGCCATATTCATTAACAAGAAAATAATCAACAGGGAATTTCTTTTTTTTCTAGAGTTGCCTGAGGGTGCAGAAATTATAAGTGTGAAAAGGGGTTTTACTGAATTCTTCTGAGGAAAATATAGCAGAAGAAGTGGATCTTGAAAGGTTGTATTTAGAAAGTGGATACTGTTGACCCATTGTATAAATGTCAGGGTCAACAAAGCTCACAATGGGAGAAGCCATCCATGTTGTTTCTGTGGGAACTGCAGTAAGAAGAAAGAAAGAAAGTGGTATCTAAAAGGAAGAAAATAGGGGGGGGGGGTGGATGGAATATTTAAAGGTCCATCTGGTACTATTGTTTGTGATAGTTAAGCTATTGAAAACCACCATCTTATTATACTCTTGTTGGGCCATGCCTACAGGCTTTCCCCACTAAGGAAACCATAGTAAGAAAAATTAAAAACATGTGTTCATGACAGCTTGTTGACATAAAAACTAGATTCCTGTCAAATGTTTCTGCTGCATGTACATTAACAGTAATCTTCTGTTAAACAGAAAATGAAAAACATTCCCTTCTTTTTTAATAGGTTAGACTACTGAAGTTTGCTTATGCTTAGAATATATTTCTTGTCTGTGAACTCTTGTGAATAGTATTTTCCTGGGGTCTGCTTTAATTATTGCAAAACATTAAAGGCTGTGCTTGCTTATTTCGAGTTTCCCATGAAAAAAAAAATCATTGCTGCCTTGAAATTCTGTATTTTTTTTTCCTGTAATTCATAATTCAAATATAAGTCAATGTAAAGATTCTTAATTATAAAGGATGATAGTTGATCATAGTTGGTGATAGCTCTGCCTTCACATAGTCATATGCTACTCCTAGCAGAATGAAAGGAAGACCTGTACAAGCATCTGAAAACAGAACTGACTACTGAAGGACACAAGATTGTCATATAAAGAAGGACAGATAATTTACAAAAGGTTTATTCCTGACCTTCCTGATTTTAAGAACCAGCACAAGAACTCACAGTTTACTACTGGAAGCTTATAAAAAGAACAGAGCTGCTTCTGTGTCACACTTCCTTCATTTCCGTTTTGTCCCGTCACAACGATCTCTTACGTTTGTAGGTGCTTCTAGATACAACTAGACTTCACAGCATGTCAGATTCTCACTTGGGTCCTGATTCACGGTCATCTCGATCAGACATGAGATTGGGGTTCACCGTGGCTTCTTTCCAATGTTTAATTTCTATGGAAATCAATGCACAAAGTAATGTAGGGTGTGTGAATGCTGCCATGTATTTTAGATTTTTTCATACTACAGCTTGGAACAAAGCCAATGCACACACTGGGATTCAGGAGCAGAGACTCAGCATTTTACTACTTTAAATGTAACTTTTTTCACATGTGCAGATGCTGTGACTGCTGTCTCTTTTAGTTTTATGATTAAAACCCACCCTTTTCTTATTAGTATTTGATTAGCTTTTAAATTCTCCCACCCCCACCTGGAGATGTTTTATTATTTGTACAAGGCAAAAGTCTCTCAGTCCTTATGACTGAAGACTTATTAAGCAGCGTCTGTTTCAGCAGTATTACTGTAGTTCCAACATAAATTTATTTTCTTTACTATCACTGGGACATTGTACATAGTTATTGAATTATGAGCAAAATAAAACTAAATATGCTTTAAAAAGATCATAAGAGCAACTAGGAACAAAGATTTTTAATATTGAAATGGAGTGCATTCAATTAATTAGAAAATTAAAGGAGCTTATGCTCCAAAAGCCACCAGAAGCATATTATGGCTCTAATCCAACAAATATTTGTGCACACATGTAAGTTTTCTCATGTGAATAAGATTAATAACATATCTAATTACGATTTGTAATTCAGGAATCTCTGGGAAAGAACTCTTAAGAGACAAGAAAGTCACAGCTGTCAGTAATGTTTTCTGGGAGATCATGGCCTTCTTGTTCTTTGAGTTTATGCTCACCTATCCAGATAGGCTGTGAAGATTGTATTTTGTTTAAGACTTTGCTGGAAGACTATCTTGGCTCAATAATATATCTTTCTTCTTCCTTATCCATTCCATTTTCAGGCCTGACTTTTCTGTTTTGCCATAGAGAACATTAATTCTAAGATCTATGCAAAATACTTGCCTAATTTCATCATATGTACATTTCTCACTACATTTGATAACTACACAAAATGTAAACATCTTATTTGAAGTATTGCAGATTAAAACATATTAGAAATTATTGTGTCACAGTTCAAAGCTTATATTTCCATTTTATATTTCTTAATTCAGATTAAACCTGAATACTCTGTTGGAAGATATACTTTTGCAAACAAACAAACGGAAAAGTATTATGTTCAATACAAGAATTACTGAATACAATTCAGCCTTTACGGTGTATAAAAGGGACAGACTAGGTGACTGAATGGTTCATTAAGTTTTAAGAATCTGTATAGTTTTATTTATTTATTTATTAATCAAATATCGATATTTCTGTTTCTGTTGGTCAAGACTGATAAGCTAGATCAGTCACCAGTACATGTACTACACAGATGTTGGTGCTCAGAATCTTAATTACAGAGCCAAGGATAACGAGAATACAACCTCAGGAAAAAAAAAAAAAAAAAAAAAGTAATGTTTCTAAAATCAGACCCTTAAAACTGCAATTTGATATGCAAGCCAGCTAACAGATATCATAGACTGTGCCAGCTGCACACCCAACTGCCACTATGTACATGCAACTTTTGCCTACATTGTAGGAGTAGCTTCATAACCTTTAGAGGTTTCCTAACATGTCAGCTTGATGAAAAGCCAACTAAAGAGCAGTCTTCAAGGGATCTGCAAATTAACTGGGTAGTGCTAGGAATCAATTGCTGCCAAAGATTCATGGCACACAAATGGCTGATGCCATTGCATCTTGACTTTTGCAAAGGAGAGATCGTTTGCGAATATAACCTGACGTGATTACTGTGTAACCCTGCCTATCAAGTGTTTTTGTGAATATGACAGTCTGAAAACTTGTATTTTTGTGGAGGAAACTGTATTCAGAAAATACAATAAGTATGCAATGAAATGAGGGATGGGGAGAGATAAGAATGGAAAAGATGCACCAGTTCTGGAAGATGTCCTTCATCCAAGCTAAGCAAGGGAGCTATTACATTTTCCTTTGTTTTCTGGGTTTGATCCTTATCTTGTGTGAAGCTATTTAGTCCTGTTGACTAAAATGGAGCTATGCCAACCTATTCTAGTTGAGAATCTGGCAGCCCTATGTGATCGTACGTGTAGGTAAGGACGGTAATATGAGATGTGCTTCATGCTTGAGGTTCAAATGGCTAGCTGCAGCTGTTAGGTTACTGTAACAATTTAGGAATACCTTCAAATTATCTCTCTCTCTCAATGATTTATGTTGCACTGTTGTTCGGGCTGTTTAAAAGTTTGTATTTGACTAAAAAAAATATTGTACTCAAAACTAATTTTGAAATATAACTTAAAAAGCTTGATTTCAGCTTCTTCATATTTATTATAATAGTCTATGTCCATATAAGTTCACCTAAATATGAAGACAAAAAAAAGGACAATAATTTTACATAATAATCTTGGGTTTATGTACTATTAGTGATTCATCATATTTATTGTCAGGTCAGCTAACAGAAGATTGAAGATGCAACATATCTAATTTAAAGAAATGTCTAGTATGAAATACCATGCTGTGTTACTGAAGGTTAAGTTCATATGACTGATTAAGGTGCAGCTTGATATTTTGTCAGTGACAGTTTAATTTCTGGATCAGTGTACTTTTGAATGATTTTTAGCCAGTATAATGCATTTATTCTGGGTTTAATGGGATCATTATTATTTTTCAGCAGATATAATTTTAAATTATGTACAGTCACAGGAAGACCAAATCACAACACATCCTATATCTTTCTTCATATGTGAAAATTTCAGTAGGAATATTCACTGTGATGGTCAAATATTTTATTATAACAAGTGACAGCATTGGTTACCAGATATTTGATATCAATAACAAATCTTTTCACTTCTTACAGTTTGCATTATGATACCATTTCATAATGTTAGTTATTTGATTTAGACATGATTTAGAGAATCACACAGAAGTGTCCTAGTATCACACTGTTATCCATTTATGACCTAAAGAATAGCATGTCTTCTCCGTTTTTTTTTTTTTAAAAAAAAAGGGATGTCAGCAGTTAATTCAAATATGTGATGCTTTATGAAATACTACATAAGTTATGTAAAACTGGTGTGTACCAATGGGCATTTAATTTACTTTAGGGAGAATGCTAAAAAAACAAAGAAAGCACCAAGTGAGGAAACGCTAGAATGTAGGTTTTCTGTAAGGCCTTCATTATTCTTCTTCTATGTTTGCATTAGGATATCATTTTTAATTACACAATACTTAGGAATTCTGTAAGAATTCTGCCTTACTCAATTCTAATGAGAAAACAAAATCAGCAAACTAAGTTATGAATCTGTTAGTAGTCTATACCTTACGATCTGCTAATAACCCTCCTCTGATATGAGATTGAATAATTTTTTTCTTTTCAATGTACATGCATACATCCATACATATATATAAAATTTGTACATCCAGGTTGAATTATGCAATATAAAATTCACATTACAGGACTCTTAGGACAAAATGGTTGGAGTTACAAGTCAAGAAATAGATATAAGTTGCTGTGGGCAAAAAATGTGATTATGAAATTTTAAGCAATTGCAATCAAGGTCTTCTAATTAGGCATATCAGATCTAAAGTCGAGCAACTCCTGTTGCCTCACCATCAGTTTACAAAATTGTCTTCAACTGAAGAGTATAATATAGCCAAAATTGTAATATTTCACAGTTTTACATTGCTTAAAAATAACTGAAAAGTCAAGAAAATACCTCCTTATAATAACAAGATGTCTCAGTTTCACATTTTTTTTAACAAATGCTAATACTTCTTTGCAAAATGGCTTCCGGTCCTATTTTTTTAAATGTTGTGTCACATACTAGCATACATACTTAAAATCTCAAATTGGATTTTTTTTTTCCATTTCATCATGTATCATTTTTTTCCATCACTTCATATAGAGAATTTATTTTCAGACAGAACTGTGGAACATTAAGGTTTCATCTAATTTTGGAGCAGACGAAAAAATTAGTTTGTGTAAATTTAAATGGGGATAATATTGACTTGAAAATATACATTTTTAGGTGTTAAATGCCAGATTCACTTTGATTTAGTATTGTGAAACCAGAAGTAGATCTATAGATTTCAGAAAAATGTCTTCATATTTATGAAAGTGTAAATGAAAGTATTTTTTCCAGACTCTTGAAAACCTTAGGAAACTGACAAGAGATTTAATGATGGTAGGATTTGGTGAATTCTGTGAAAGAATAATTTTGCAATTCAGACACTTGTAATGGAAAAGGAAGGAGGTATAACAGGAAAATAAGTATGAGGATTTCTGTTGCAGGAGGAGGTAGAAATAAGAGAGCTAGTGCGTTCTGTTGATAAAGAAAAGAGCAGTTCTGCAGAAATGTCATATTGAGATCAATGTGACTGTTTTAATATTAGCATTTTTGTATACTTAGTGCACTATAAATAATTGCATATGGTTATCTTTGCTTCTCTTTGTACCTCGGTAAAGTAGCAGTGCCATCTAATGTTCTAATTAATTTGCAATATCTTCCAAGCCAGACTTTCAACAGCAACAAAAAAGTACTTCCAGGAATTATGAACTTGGCCTTACTCCAATGGATACTGTGGCTACTGCTCAAATAATTTCTTGGCTTTTATGGCAACATAATCAAGTTAAGAAAATCTGGTCAAGATATTTGGAGTCAATCAAGTGCTCTATTTTACTTTAAAATGCTGAACAGGTGCAAGTAGGTTACATTCAAAATGGTCATTAGGCAAAGCTTGCTTTGAGGAAGGTGGAACCAACATCTGTGCTTATTTTCACAGATACAAAAGAGCAGGCCTCCCAAGGAAATGTGAGTAGAATCCAAATGGATGAAGCAGCAGGATTGAATAAAGCATTCTGATTTAAGACCTCCCTGCTTATAATAATTAGCATTTGTAAAAAAGCATGATCAATCTTTTTTTTTTTCTTGGGGTAGAGAAGGAGGAGTCTGATTTAATTAAGAAGGACATTAACTCTGAGCACCTACCTAATCAAATATTAACTGTATTCAGAACAAGCAAATTATAATCATTTTATAGTAATTTAAATTTTTCCCTCTATAGCTGCATGGATTTTTTCACCGTGCTTTTTGTTTTTGCTAAAACCCCTGATCTTAGTTTACCCTTCAGGTGTTCTGAGTTTTAATGACTGGCTGATAGGACCCTCCTGCAATAGATCTTTATGACATCATTTTATATTTTATATCCTAGAAAATGAAAAAGGATTTTGTGTAACTGAAGTAGAACCAGGTTCTTAAATCATGATGTGACAGTTTATACTATCAGTGAGATATTTGGAGTTTGTATTTTTGACTCTCCTATTGAGTCTAAGAAAGAAATTTAATATTATGTACTTCATTTATGTTTTCTTATGACCTTCCTCACTTTGCAGTTTAAATGAATTTATGTATCATCAACTTTTCTTCAAATATTTATTTGTTAATGTGTTGGTTTTGGTGTATTGCTAACATTTGCCGTTGTATTTCTGTCCTGCTTAACCCTGGCACTGCTATGAGTGCTGTAGCCATGTGCAGTTAGATGAGATCACAGAGGAGAACCAAGCATAGATAGAACTACATTAATACTGGAAAATCTATTAAGGATTATGTCTGGGTCTGATTTTATTACAATGTTTCCATGCAATATACAAGCACAGGCAATTGTTTCTAGCTGATATTGAAGAGTCACATGCTGTAACATGGTCTTGCAGAAATAGCAATAGCAATAGCAAAAAGCCTTTTTTTTTCTGTCCGTGGTAGGCCAGAAGAGTGCATGGGTTTATTTGGAACTTGGCTACCACAAAATTCATCCTTTTAGCATTCAGGAGATTATGTGCATTGTAAAACTGGCAACACTCTAAGTCAGACTGAAATTTGATCCTAGTCTGGAAAGTGGTGGCTCGCTTATCAAATTGTCCATTCATGCTGCCAAGATTTTACTTGAACTGTACTTGTTACCGGTAAGTTTTGTTCTACAGTTAACATAGTATTCTATTTTATATTCCACTTTATTTGATTATTTAGAATTGAAGTAGGTAAAAATTCCATTTCCAAGTGTCTTCCTATTAATAACTGAGGAAAATCTTGCTATTATTAAGTTAGCCTTTTGTGCAAGTTTTAAACTCTAGACACCTACAGAAACTTTTCTGCCACTTCACTTCTAGATGAGATATACCCTTGTTGTAGTTCAGCCCGGATCGGACCAGACTACGCAGTCTCTCTCTCACTCCCCCCACCCTCCAAGAGAATAGGGGGAGATAATATAAGAAAAACAGCTCGAGGTTTGAGATAAGGACAGGGAGAAATCCTTAAAGTTACCGTCATGGGCAAAACCAGACTCGACTTGGGGAAAACTATTCATTTATTACTACAACTAGCAGGATAATGAGACAGAGAACAAGATAAAAACCTCCTCCCCACCCCTCCCTCTTCCCGAGCTTAACATTATCTCTACTACCTTCCCCCCACCGAGCGGCACAGGGGGGAAGAGGGAATGGGGGTTGCGGTCAGTTCATTATGCGATGTTTTACGCCGCTGCTTCATAGTCAGGGGAAGAACTCCTCACATTCCTTCCCTGCTCCAGTGTGAGGTCCCACCCATACGCCACAGTCCTTCGTGAAACTGCTCTGGCATGGGTCATCTCTTCCACGGAGTGCAGTGTCTCCAGAATGGCTGCCCCAGCGGGCCCTCCACGGGCCACAGCCGCCTTCAGGCATCCACCTCCCCTGGTGTGGGGTCCTTCACGGTCTCCAAGTGGATCTCTGCTCCTCCGTGGACCTCCATGGGCTGCAGGGGGACAACCTGCTCCGCCATGGTCATCACCACAGGCTGCAGGGGAATCTTGGCCAGGAGCCGCATTACTCCTCTCCCTCCTTCTGAACTGACCTTGGCGTCTGCAGCTGTTTCTCTCACAAGAAAAGTTCATTCTTCACAACAGGCTGGCAGACACCTCTCAGGATCTTTTCACATCATCCATCTCATTTCCTCTCCACTTCTTGCAGCCGGGCCGGGCCAAGTTGGACCCAGTCCGTTGCCTGGCAAGAGGCCAGAGGGTGAGGCCTGCAAGGCCTGTGAGGCCTGTGCCTCCCCCTCTGTGCCTCTGCCCCCACTCAGCTTCTTCACATCTTCTCTTCTCTTTTTTTTTTTCTGTTTTCCCCTTCTTAAATACATTATCACAAAGGCGTTATCCTGGGACATTCTGCTACCAATCGGCTCGGCCTTGGCCAGCAGCAGGTCTGCCCTAGGCCCAGCCGAGTCCACTGAACAAAGGGGAGCAACTTCTAGCAGTTTCCTACAGAAGCTTCCACCTTAGGCCCCCCCTCACTAAACAAAATCACAACAACCCTCATTTAATTAAAGAGTTTTATACAGTTAAGGGTTGTCTGTAGGAAAGATCTGTGTTGCCACTGGTATAAATGTGAGAGGCATTCCAACAGAATTTTCCTGTTAGAAGTCTTAAGTCTGGAAATATATGTTCCCAAAGAGCCAAAATAACCCAGATGAGATTTGGGATAGGCTACAAAGTTCATCTATTCATATTTTGGGAAGCAAAAATATGATGAAGGCTGTCACTTCACAACCGTTATTCACTACTCTTGTGTTTTAAACTCTAGAGACATCAAATAAGACACTTTCCATTGTGGTAGCAAATGAATTAATAGATCCTAACACTCAAATAGGCAAATGATATAAGGTAAGAGAGGGAAATTTTATTTACCTCACATTATTAGACAGGAACTGAGGGAGAGATTTGCAGGGTAAGCTTTGTGCCATGTTATGCTTCCTCACACTTTACAAGCTATATTGACTTATAAGTCAAGAGCAATCATTTCCTGTTCAAAGATATATATGACTTTTTGTGCATCTTTGCAGGAAGAACACAGTAAAGACAAGAATGAAAACACATGCTCCGTTTTTCTTTTTTTCAGTTTAACCGTATCACCAGTTTTCTGTCAAGCAGTACTACTTGGTAATCAGCTCCTGAAGTTAAAACATTTACTTATTTATCTCTTCAGGGGTTCCAGACTCACAATGGAACAAAATGGTGGCAATTCCAGCTATGGAGTATGGGATAACAATATTGCATTTTAAACAATTGGTCAAGTGTTTAACTGCAGCTGCAGATATTTAACAACAGTGGAAATCATACGTAAAGACCAACTAGTATAATTTTCCTTTCCTTGTTCTCAATTCTTTGGGCATAAAATTGACTCCTGTTTTTGGAATGATGGACTAAGATTTTGTTTACTAATTAAAAAACAGTACCATAGTCTTTACTCAAGTATAAATCTGTCACCTTAATTCTGTGGCTTCTTCTCAAATAATCTCTTTCTAAATCCTTTCCTTACCAGAGGATCATCTTCTCCTCACCTTTTGTCAGATGGAAGGCTTGGCCAATCTGGGGCCATCCCAGATTTGTTAGTGGGATGAGTCCTCATACTCACCTATAAATTGTTGGAGAGCTGACAGGAACCTCATGCAGTTTATCAAAGGGAAGTGCAAAGTCCAGTACCTAGGGTGAAACAATCCTAGGCACTAGTACATGCTGGGAATTGCCCAGCTAGAAAGCAACTTTGCAAAAAAATTACTTGTGGAGCCAGGATCTTTTCAGTGGTGCCCAGTGACACAACCAGAGGCAATGGGCACAAACCGAAACACGGGAGGTGCCTTCTGAACACCAGGAAAAACTTTGTTACTGTGAAGGTGAGTGAGCACAGGGTATCCAGAGAGATTGTGGAGTCTACATCCTTGGAGATATGGACCTGGGCAACTGGGTCTGGGTGGCCCTACTTGAGGAGGGGGGTTGGACCAGATGACCTTCAAAGGTCCCTTCCAACCTCAACCATTATGTGATTCTGCAATAGATGTCTCTGACTCCAGTCTGGCAGAAAATAGAGGGGCTTGCTTGTTCACACATTTCTCAGTGCAAGCTTAGGACCTCAGTACAAGTTCTATCTTTAAATAATCAGATTTGAAAATGTTAGTATTAGGGCCAGTTTTTAAAAACCTGTTTCAATGCTTTATTCTCAGGAAGTTCAAGTGGAATGCTGTGCTCAAGCCTCCATAAAAATCTAGCTATTAGTTGATCAATTTAATTTGTACTTCTTTCACCCAACCCAATATTCTCTGCAAATAGAACAATGTAATATGTATTTTCTGTTTAATTTAGTAAATTGTAATCAATTAATTTCCTGTTATGAGACTAGGAGGGTGTTTTTTCTTTTTCCTGAATATGAATTAGTTGTAAATAGGATTTTTCACTGAAACTGGAAAAGCATCAGTGTAAAGTTAAGTGAAATTATCACATACTTGATCCCTTGAGTGTGTATTTATGTGGTGTAATCTAAGCTGGATGTTTAAAATGAAACCAGTATGCCACTACTCATTCAAATGTAATCATGTCTCTTCAAAGCTGGTTTCACCCTCTCAGTCATATATGTATTTGTTTTCTCTACTCATGAAGCAAACTCTCTGCCCCTGAAGGTGATTGATTGCACAGAAGAATGAACCTCTTTATCCACAGGCCACCTATGCTGCTTGTCTCTTTTGACTTTTGTGCCTCCCTATCTAAACTCTGACCCAGCTAGATAACAACCAGCTGAAATAATCTCTTTAGACCTGCATACATGCATTACTGAACCGTACCGGTTTGTGTTCAGCATAAGAGGAGATTGTATATCTCGTAGGCGATAGTGGCAATGTTACTTGATACAAATGAATGCAAACGTGCTCTTACAGTTATTTTTTTTCTGTACTTTAGAGACAGCAGAAGAAGGAATATCATTGACAGTCTGCTCCTTTGAAACTTTAATTTTGTAATTTGTTAATAAAAGTATGCAGGATCAGATTGTTGATTCTTCAC
Source organism: Ardeotis arabs (assembly GCA_011801015.1). Classification (NCBI taxonomy): domain Eukaryota; kingdom Metazoa; phylum Chordata; class Aves; order Otidiformes; family Otididae; genus Ardeotis; species Ardeotis arabs. The sequence continues at coordinate 27,234 of JAAGAY010147883.1, forward strand.
TTTGTTTCCTCATGAGTTTATCAATGATATGTATTGCCATTAAAAATCATTGAATGCTTTATTTTCTAGGAAGAGTGAGTTAAGAATGTGAAGTTATATTTGTGTGTACTGGGAGATATTTGTTTATGGATGTTGTGTATATACATATATCTGTGTATTTTCATAAATGAATAGTGATCTTGATGTTTCTGAATTTATGGTCAAATAATTTAAATTGCCTTATTATAGCCAGTTTTCAGAAAGTGTTAGTACAGATTCTGGAAAAAGAGAGACACTTCAGAGCTACTTAATTCTGAAAAAGATAGTCTGTTTGGGGAAGTTGAAGCACTACTATAAAGAGAAGTAGAGCCAGTTATACAAAGGAACTTGGGGATGTTGACACTTAGTCTTGTCACACATAACAGTCAAACATCTAGACAGCTCCTCATCAAGGTTGCTCTGAACCTAAAATGCAAATTATTTCTCTAAATTCTTTACATGTCTCATAGAGCGAGCTAGGGATGTCCAAAGGTGAAAAAGGTGGCAGTGGCAAAGATGTTCCTAAACTGCCCACAGGAGGTGCCTGAGAAAAGAGAGGTGGCTGGAACCCTTCTTCTTCAAGATTTGCACTGAGACTTGCAGCCTGGAAACCCCTCTTCTAATTATGTGCCTATAACATCCTGACAAATGCAGTAGTCATCTGGAATGTAAAACTCCAGGCTCTAGTCCTGCTTCACAGTCAGAAATCCATATCTTTAGTTTGTACTTTTGGACAATGGATCTGCAGCTTTAACCTCTCCTACCAAGGCTCTGTAAATGTGCAGAAAGCACTTCAAGAAACAGGAGTCAGAGTAAGAAAAAGCAGTAGCAGTAGCAATTCCATACATTTATCCCATCAAACTCTGAATAAATTCCAGCCTGGTGTTCCTAATATGGACCTGCATTACTAGTGCTAGACTCCGTTGTTGCACCAATATGACCCTATCATCCGAGGTGAGTTTTGAAGAACTTTTCTATTCTGCAATGTATAAGGCTGTAATTTGAAATTACTTTAGCCTTAGTGGAACAAGAATTATGACAGCCATTTCTTTTTTTTTTTTTTTTTGTGATAAATGAGATAAATGAGGACCTAATCTAGAAAGACACATCTTTTTTCTCTTAAATTTAATACAGACAGATAGAGGTCAACTGGACAAGATCTTAATGAATTACAACACAAAGGAACTCTTCTGATGCTTTTTTCATTCAACAAAAGACAAAACTAAATGAAGCTGTGTCGAGCAGAAGATGAATGCATAACTGATTTGATACTTGTTTTTGTAGTTAACAGCATTTTAAATAGTATCATGACCAGATGATTCTTCAGGAACCAATAGGACATATTGGTGTTTCTGAGTCTCAACAGGCATGGATGCTCCCACTGTATTGTTACAGTATTTTTATGTGATTTTACAAAATAATCTTTCTCTAGATCTTGCTTTTACAGCAGTCACACCATACCCATATTCTTCCATAACAAATTTGAATCTTGTGCCATCAAAACCTGGCCAATTAGTTCAGTCCCTGAACACCAGCTTGCACATATCAATTACTGGAACAAAAAGCTATCACTAGTGTACCCACAAACTTGAAGTCACTTTCATGAAACTGTGTGTGTGTACAAGCCACATGAAACTTGAATGAATACCGGCCTCGAGTAAGAAACTGGAAGTGGTTTGACCCTTTTTTGCAGTGCATTTGTATACAGCTTATTGCAACAAATACGATTTATGAAAAGTGCCCAAGAACACTTTTAAGAAGGATAGTTTAAAATATTGTTCCACATACTAAATGCGTAATTAAATGTTAGGAACACAGTTGCACTATTGATACACCACAAAGAAACCTATTAGATGGCTACAGTTTAACTGTAACTGTACACTGTAAAGTACAGTTTAGGTGGCTTTGCATTTAGACTGAGGACAATATATATAAACAAAGTTTATTTCCCTATACCACAGGTGGATAAAGGAATCCTACGAATATAATTAAAGTATGGCAACAGCTATGTTGCTATCAGATTCTGGTGGCTATCAAGAGGGAGAGGAAAATACAAAGAGTGGATATTAATTCAGACACTAATGAATTTTTTAATTAGTATTTTAAACCCCAAACTTCAGCAATATATTTCCCTGTAGGGAACAGTACAGAATCATCCAGGTAATTAGACCACGTGAAGACAATAAAACAAACTTATGGATATAATGGGATAAAAGATGTTTGAAGGTCAACAGCAGCAATCAAAGCAAGGACAGAAATTCATTAGATGAAGATAAGCTCTCAGTAGCACTATGTCCTTCCCCTTCCATTTCCTAAAAATTCTACAAAGGTTCTAAATTCAAGTGAAATAATTGAACATGTAAACATATTGGTTAAGATTTCAAATCAGTTTTCAAACTTACACAGACAATTAGAATTATTTAAACTTTCATCATTGTAAACTATTCTTCCTTTTATCATTGGTCAACAAAGAAAATGCTTCAAATATGCTGTACCACAAATTATTTTATTTTCCAATCATGCTGTTTGTGTTAGATTGTTTCCACTAGATGTATGCTGCCCATCTGGCATATGCCAGTGTATACTGGCACACTGTTGCTGTGCTGGAAGTAAGTAAAGTCATAAAAAGCTAAATAGCCTGAGGACCTCCTTACCACTGTATCCTGGCTGTTTGGATAGTACCTTTTCATGAATCTTGAGGCTCCCAAGACATTTCTTACTGAGGTCAAGTTGGCCATACAGAGGCAGAGAAGAATGGGATAAGCATTGCTTCAGTCCATAGCCCCCCTGTCCCTGGCCTAAGGGGCAGGGTGACTTTCAGCCTTTGAAGTGCAAGTAGTGACTTACTGACTCCCCAGAGCGAGAAAAAAGCAAGGAATGGGTGAGCCTCAGATGTTGTGCCCCCCTTAGCTGTGGGCTTTGCCTCCAGGTATGCATTAAACTAAAATAAATTAGTCAGAATTAGGTTTTTCTGGCACTAAATTAACCTTTATTTTAAGTGCTTAAATTTTTTAGGCCTAAGGCTCATCTCCCTGGTTGCTTTGAAGCTGGGCATGTTAGACTTCATCCTGGCTTACAGCAATGATAACAATTTTATATAAAGGAGTCTAAGGGAAGCTCCAGAGGATGACAATGATAAAATGTGTTTACAGCACTGAAACTACTCCTCAGTACACATATAGACAAAATAAGACAGACAGATTAGAAAGAAAAGCTAACAGATTAGAAAGAAAAGCTAACCAATACATGTTTACGACTAGGTAAAGCAAAGCCAATCTGTTGAACTGCAGCTCTCAAATTCCCAGTATTCCCAGTTCCTGGCCCTGGTCATCTGCTACATCCATAGCTCGTCCTGGTTTCAGAAGCAGCCTGAGCAGAAAACTCTCGCACAAGCTAAAATGAAACACAACTCCTACCCCATCTGGGATTTTGATGAGATCTAAAGCAAAGTCTCACACACTACTTAGACAACTTATTTTCCCTAGAGAAATGGTTCTAGAACTGTATCTTGTGAATTTTCTTGGCACCTAGCATCATTCTTGTCACATATTCATTATGCCTTACATCAGTGCCTTATTCCATCCCAAGAATATCTGCAGTTGCCATCTGTCTAGAAAATATGAGTTGATGGCAAGATAGTGACCTCAGCTCTCAAGTCAATCACCAACAATTTAGGAAGAAAGCAATGACATCCTTGATTTCCAAATACTGGAAGTGCTTGTTTATAGTAATAGACCATCTTCTAATAAATCTATCCAAAAGTATGTTTAGAGTATTTGAAAGGAAAATAAATAAAAAGTATTTGAAAATAATAAAAAAGTATTTGAATAGGAAAATTTATTTTTCACATTTTGTGAATAAATACGTTTGGGTAAATTACTTTCAAGTTTAATTCCTTCCACTATTTTTATTTTATATATTGTTAGTAACTGTTACTTATTTATCTGAACATATACTGCATTCCTAAAAATGATCAGTCTTAACTAACAAATGAGAACCTCTTTTTGTAAGAAGAAAAAAAATTCTGACCTTCAATGTCTCAGAAAAGTAAGCTTAAATTGAGAAGTTCAAACATTTTCTTACTAAAAATTATCAAACTTTTTTTTCTAGTTTGATAAGTGTCAAAATTTAAAGTCAATTTAAAAGGAAAGGATCTCTGCTGGACTCTTAATGTGACCTTTAACTGGAATGTGATTTTATCTAGGTTTTAAAAATTAAATCTAATGTTCATAATGAAGGGGAAATGATCAGTGTTTTCAATTTTTTGTGATTAGGAGAGGAGTCTTTCTGTTCATTACAAGATATTCTTGATGTATTTGTCTGTAGCCAGGTCACGTAAAAGCAAGCAAGTGAACAAGTATATATTAATACAAAAGTATCATATATTTGCTCCACTGTGTCAGTCTCCACTATTTCCACTTGGCAGCGTCGCAGTTCTCATACAGATTATTCTATATTAATGTGAAACACATCCTGCTAAGGAAGAGTGGGAAGGTTGCTTCTGAGATGCTACTGTGATTTGGCAAGAGCTGCTATAAAACACAGGAACTCTCAGCACATGCCTTTCAGCCTGGAATAGACTTTTTTAAGCTTTCTGTAAGATGTACAAACCTTGGTTCTATTATTGTTCTGGATTTGGGAGAATGGCAAATTGCCTTACAGCAAATTTGAAAGGACAATTTAGCTCAACAGCACTTAATTCAAATTTGAAACAGGTTAGCACTGGAAAGAGTAAGCAGCGAAAAGCTTAACTCCTGTTACACATCAGTAATGAATATTGACTTCATGACATGAAAAAATAAATGAAAAAGAAAAAGAACAATGAGTTATAAAGAGCATTATTTGACCTGTTAGTTTCTAAATGCTGATACACAGGGATGCCTTGAAACACTATTTGAAGTACCAAAATGGTTTGTACATAAAATTCTACTTACCTTTGAAATTCATGCATTCAAAATGTCCTGGAAGTGACTGCACCTGAACAGGCATAGTTTATTGTCTCAGGTGACTGTGGATTTTCTGTCTTTGCATCTATTATAAAACCTGTTTGCAATAATGACTGTATGCAAAAATACATATTCTCACTGATGATACACTATGCCTCTTTTACACCCTGCTCTAGCAAGTCTTAGGCCACTTGCCTAATTCATCAGATGCCTTTTTGCAAGTATTTGAGTGTCTGCTCAACAGGGTCATTTCCTGAGCTATCTTTATCTTGGTTATTGGTGCTGGTTCGTGATTTCAGTTCTGGTACCTAAGCTGTGCCATGTGGCTCTTGGCAAGTACCAGGATGAGTGAGACTTTATAAATCTTTCTTCTCTTTTTTCATCGAAGTGTCCAATACCACCTGCATTGAGCTTGTCTGCTGTCTGTATGATTAGCCAAAGAACAGACAATTAATGTCCTTCAATACCAATATTCATCTGTGGCACACCTGACCTGAGCACTTCATGTTGGTCAACTTCTGCTGTTATTTCAGTTTCTTGCACACCCAGATTCACCTGGAAAATTTGGAACAGTAAATGTGTCCATTTATTTTCAGGTAAGGACAAACTATATCGAACTTGGATTTTTGGTAAAAACCTGGCACATGACCACTTGTTCTCTGAGTGTGCCAGATTTTCTGATCCTGGTGTTTACCAGTAGGATTTCTTTTTAATTCTCCCATGCATTGTTGATGAAAATCATACTGCCAAAAAAGTGGGGACAGAAGAAGGGAGATGACTTTACTTCCCAATGTCTGTGGGGAGCAGCACTGAATGGCACATGAGGGACAGGCTGCTGTCTCAGATGAAGCAGCATTGACATGGTTTGCTTGGGGAAAGGCAGCAGCACACGACTCCTTATGTGAAGCTCTGCCTTTAAAAGGAACAATGGAAATCTAAAGCAGCTTGAATTTTACAGCAGGGTAAATATTTTAATAGTGATTACTGGCCTTTAGTCATACTCTACCTAGCAGAAGAGTGAGCTAGTGGCTATAAAACAGGACACACCTCCTGCTGGCTACTAGTGAGTAAAAAAGGCTGGGGACCAGACTTTGGTCCTGGGGCAAAGAAGCATGGCACAACTTATGCCCATACAGGTAAAGTCTTTCACTCCTTCTTCAAAATATCTGTGGCCAAATATCATCTGGGAGTAGTTCGTGGCACATTGCTGGCCCAGGCAGCCTGGGAGGATGACTACTGCCAGTGGCCAGGGCGACTCTGGCCAGCTTGTCAAGTCTGGGGAGGATGGATGGGCACAGACAAAGCTTGGGCTGGCTCCTTTGTTACTGTAGTTCTTGTCTGAGACCGAGAGGTTTCACTGGCTACATGCCAAAGAGAAACAGTAGTTCTGTGCCTTGACTTCTGTGGTCACCGTGTATCATAAAAATAAACAGACATGGAGTGTACAGTGGGCAACAAAATCTGCAAAATCATCAATATCTGCAACAGCACTGTGGTTTTTGTGGGTCTCTAAGCTAGCAGCTTCTCAGTGGCTGAGGCTGACCCAACAGTGCACAGTCATGTGACAGGAGTGACTTCCATGCTGGGGGATCTGTGGTCCAACTCTGCTATGGAGCAGTATATAGTTCCTGGGATGCAGAAGAGCATCACTGCCTTTTTTACCTCTCTGACTTTGTGTCCTGGATGCCACCTGCTGGGGAGCTGCCAGTCAATTGCCTCTGGTGCAAGGGGTAATGGAGCAGGAGGGATGCATGGTGCCGTACAACTGCTGCAGGAGGCTTATATCGGGGATGTGAAAAGAGTGGGCTGACAGAAAGAGCATCTTAGTGCATATGTGAGACTTGACAGATCTTTACATACAGCAAAAGTAGCAGGTTTTTTTTCCCCTGCATCTTGTAAGGGAATAAATCAAAAAGGCAGTGGCTGTGGCTGAAACCTGAGGTTGATGTCTGTCCATGATCATAAACCATAATAAATTGCACTGGGTGTCTATTATAATTCTCCTCCACTGATATTAAATAAAAGCATTAGGAAGCTGAAGTTAATCCTGGTATGATACCGCATTTTTCTACACTTGCCGTCCATCTTTCCAGCTAAAAGGTTCCAATGTGTTTTATTGACTAAGGCCCCAGTGCTCTAAAACGGACTTTGTGAATCAACATTCCTGCTGCTCGGGGACAGATACAATCATTACCCTTGTGGAAACTGTTTCTTATGTCCTTGAAGTCACTCACTGGTGGAAAGTAGCCTAAAGCATAGTATCATTAAACTAATACAGGCTAGGAAATTACAGGCAAAATTCAAAGAGATTAAATTAAATTACTCATATTGTAAAATGCCAAGGTTAACTGTATGCTTAATTATGTAACTACTGCATAACCACCACAAGATTCTGAATTTCAAAAGATTTTTTGATGTTTTCATAAATGATTTTATCAGTTTTGCTGCTTCTTACAAAGTGTTTCAGTGCTAGGTATCAATATGTCTACCTTATAGATTGTTCTAAACTGTAAAACATTCAAAGCAGTCCTTTACCAGCTTTAGCTCTTCACTTAACAGAACTGCATTGGCTAAGTATTATGTAAGACATTAATAGTAATAATGGTTCTTTTAGGAAATGCTATTAAGAATGGAAGTTATTTTAAATCATATTAACTATCACTGAATAGTAGTAACCCATCAGTGAGTAATAGAGATAATAAATATAGTAAAAGTATTCTAAAGGCATAAGGTGAGGTCTTCATTTTATCTCTTGCAATAGTTACAATATTAATGAATTAAATCAGATATGCGTTCCTATTGTTTGCAGTATTTTTCATTAGGATGATGGCTCAATGTATTTTGTCAATGGGTCGTTGGGGAGATATTGGCAAAAACAATCAAAGCCAAAGCACTATTAGTACAACTAACCTACTGAAATTAATATACTAAAACAGCACTATTCTGTAATGTTTTAATGGGTTTAATCAGTTATGTAACGTACTGCACATTCTTACCACAGGAACTTAGATAATATTGAAGTATTTGAATGTAATAATAAATCAGTCAAAATAAAGCAGACTCTTAAAAAAATCTCTTAAAATGCATATTTGCTTCCCTTCAGGTATGACTCTCTCAATTTTTCCCTACTTTTTACATTTCTATGTAGAACATTTTTTTATGTTATTGGACATAACATGGTTTTATTAGATAGTTTATTGCCAATTAATCAGTTCAAGTGCTAGGGAAGTTGCATATTTCTGCCAAGATACTGATTTCTATATTCAATCTATGCTTTATAGTTCCCTTAAATTGTTAGTGTCTTTTAAGAAATCACTAGTTACTCGATAATGAGAAAATATAAAGCCAATTATATGATTTTATACAGCTAGAATTAGTTTGGGAGGGTTTTAAAAATAAATTTAAACACTTGTTTAGAAAAGTAATAGCATTTTACCTTTCCCTGAAGAACTCTGTACCTTATTTAACTGTCTTATACATAAATATAAATATACCATGAAAGCCTGCTCTATATTCTCTGACACATGATGGAGTTAGTGGTGGGATGCCAACGCCAATGCACAGTTGCAGCCAGCAGGGTTTTTGTCTGTAATGCTGGTATCCATCTGGCTGCAGCAGTCAATCAAAGGGCACTGCAGAACCAGTCTATCATTCAGTCAATGAAAGCCTGCTGACATTAAGTATAATACCTGTTTCCTACAGACTCTGTGGTAGGATTTTTTAGACAGTTATTTCTTACCATATTCCTCATTCAAAATCTTTTGACGGGAAGCTCCACATCAGACAAGTGCTTTGTGTTCTCTTATGTCTTTCTGTAAAATCCAGAGAAAGACTCATTCAAATCTAGAGGAAATGCCAGCCTACGGGGAGGTCCTTGGACCTTGGAAGAGGGATTGAATCTTTATCATTTGAATATAATCCTTTGGGCATCCACCAACATAGCTGAAGGCAAGTCATCAGAGATGCCTGATGCTTTTGAAGTTTGGCCTTGGCTTCAGTTCTCCTCTCATGCTGCTATTGAGTTAAAACCTATGTAGTGAATCAACTAACCAAACCAACAAAATAGTAATACACTTTGGGCAACCTCATTTGGTGCCCTCTACCATGTCTGGGAGCAGCTGCCTCAGGAGGCACCCAACAGAGCTGCAAATGGTGCAGGTTAATGCTGCAGCTGTAAACAGTACAGATTTGTAACAGCCTAAAGAGATCCTTGTTTCACCCATTCCTTGCTGACAAAAACCTGTTTGGTATTTAGCTCCACAGAACTAGAAGGAATAACAGCTGCCCATGCGATAGACATTTAACTTAGATGAAGCTGCAGTGTCCCTCTCTCCTATGCCATTATGATGCAGCAATAATCACAGAAGTCATCCTGACACCTGTATTGAATTTGCAACTGAAAAACCAAAAGCCATCATTATAACATGTTAGAGGAAGTGAACAGAGGAGATCAAGAGTCTTGCTGGTGGCTTAGTGTCCTACATTAATGTAACAACACTAAGTGTGGGGGAGGGTTTTGTGGAAAACGTCTCCATCTTGTTCTTCACTCTGGAACGAGGTTGACAGCTTGACTTCGTGGCCTTTTGCAAGGCAAGAGAGTTGAGTGTAAACCTAAGTGAAAATCCTTTGAAGCTTTACACAGCTTTTATTCTAGAAAAAAGTTTACTGGGTGACTTATTACTGAAGCTATACCGGTGTGTTATGTCTTGAAAATAATTCTTTCCAATCTTTGACCAGATGTTTGAGCCTTTTAAAGAAGTTACTTCTCCCAAAATCTATTGTCAGCCTACAGATGTGCTAGGAGGACTGTTGTGGTTTTGTTTAGTGAGGGGGGGCCTAAGGTAGTAGCTTCTGTAGGAAACTGCTAGAAGTCGCTCCCCTTTGTTCAGTGGATTTGGCCAGGCCTAGGGTGGACCTGCTGCTGGCCAAGGCCGAGCCGATTGGTAGCAGAATGTTCCGTGATAACGCCTCTGCGATAACGTATTTAAGAAGGGGAAAACAGAAAAAAAAAAGAGAAGAAAAGATGTGAAGAAGCTGAGCGGGGGCAGAGGCGCAGAGGGGGAGGCGCAGGCCTCGTGGGCCTTGCAGGCCTCACCCTCTGGCCTCTTGCCAGGCGGCCGACTGGGCCCAACTCAGCCTGGCCTGGCTGCAAGAAGTGGAGAGGATGATGTGAAGAGCTTCTGAGAGGCATCTGCCAGCCTGTTGTGAAGAACTTTTCTTGTGAGAGGAACAGCTGCAGATGCCAAGGTCAGTTCAGAAGGAGGGGGAGAAGTAATGTGGCTCTTGGCCAAGATTCCCCTGCAGCCTGTGGTGATGACCATGGTGGAGCGGGTTGTCCCCCTGCAGCCCATGGAGGTCCACGGAGGAGCAGAGATCCACTTGGAGCCCATGAAGGACCCCACGCTGGGGCAGGCTGTGGCCTGTGGAGGGCACGCACTGGGGCAGCTGTTCTGGAGGGACTTCACTCCATGGAAGAGATGACCCACGCCAGAGCAGTCTCATGAAGGACTGTGGCGTATGGGTGGAACCCCACACTGGAGCAGGGGAGGAATGTGAGGAGTTCTTCCCCCGACTATGAAGCAGCGGTGTAAAACAATGCGTGATGAACTGACTGTAACCCCCATTCCCTCTTCCCCTCTGTGCCGCTCGGGGGGGAAGGTAGTAGAGATAATGTTAAGCCTGGGAAGAGGGAGGGGTGGGGAAGAGGTTTATCTTGTTCTCTGTCTCATTATCCTGCTATTTGTAGTAATAAATTGTTTTCCCCAAGTCAAGTCTGTTTTTGCCCGTGACGGTATCTTCAAGGATTTCTCCCTGTCCTTATCTCAAACCTTGAGCTGTTTTTCTTGTATTATCTCCTCCTATTCTCTTGGAGGGTGGGGGGAGTGAGAGAGAGACTGCGTAGTCTGGTCTCGATCGGGGCTGAACTACGACGAGGACTTTGGAAAGTTGTACTTTGTTTTCTGCAGTTACTGTTTTGCATATGTTGGCCAGGTTTTCCCGGTGCTGGGAAATCTTCTAGGTTGTACAGAGTGACAGAGATGGTCCTAGGTAATTTGTCAAATTGTGAAGTGCAACCAGTTGAGTCTGGGTGATTCTTGACTTCCAGAAATGCAAACTCTATCCACTGGTATCTAGAATCAAGAATGACAGCTCTAGAAAAGGATAATATAAAAAAGGTGTTCAGCACAACTCTGCCAGCCCTTTTACAAGCAGTGGGAAAGATGTCTGGTTTTCCCAGCCTTGAGTAAGAGGTATTTAATTTCTTTAGGTTAGTATATGACCCTATTTGCAGTCTCTCTTAAGCATTGACTCTGAGTCTGTGGTAAGAATTTCAGAGAAAAATGAGTGAGAAAGGATAGATATTTACCTTTTTCTGAGGAGCTCTTCTCAAAGCCTTGGTACACTAAATTCAGGGATGCAATTTCAGCTTACTGAGGCAGGTTCAGTTGCCTGAAGTTCACAATGATGCCCTTCTCAGTAAGGTCCAAGAAGTAGCATGATGTTCTGAGGTAACCTCCACTGCTTTTTCACTGTGTGAAATCAGTTTATTGGGACTGAGATTAAGAGAGAAGTGCTTTGGTAACGTGTTGTTCTTGTCTCTCCACGAAAATTTGCACTGCTTTCTTCATAATTTAGTACTTTGTTCATCGTGCAGGGGAAAATGGCAATAGAAGTACATAGAACAGTTTATATAGGTAGAAAGCTCAAATGACTGGATTCTATTAAGTTTAACAAAAAAATCTTTAAAAAAAGTTTTCAGATGTAGAAGAAAATGCTTCACTGTAAAACAGAAAAAATAAAAGAAGGACGAGAGGAGAGAAAGAAAGAATTATTCAAACCCTGGCCAGATCTTGCATGTTCACTTGTCAGCCTTTCATTTAAATCTGTTTCCTGAAGAATAATTGTTTGTTACATTCCTTTCTTAAGAGCAGATTGAGCCCTGAATATTGTCTACTATTTTTAACATGGATTTTTTATTTCTTTAAGTCTAGCTGCTGCTGAAGATTATTTTTATGTTCTGTGGTGAAACTGTACGATCAGAGTAATGTAAAATGGTGAGTCACTAGCAGGCGTGTTGGTTTGACGTACCCCAGCTGACACACTTAGTTTGCTGTGACACTGGAGGGGGCCAACACACTATTTTCTGGCAGACACTCTCACGTTCTCTGAAGCTGATAGGCAGCTAAGTGTCCACGAGTTACCTCAACTTTCACATAAAGGCTTCTCATTGCACATTAACACCAGGTCACTATCTTGTTAGCAAATAACCCTGGTATTCAGTGTTTGATAAGATAAATATTTGAACCAGGTGACATTTGGATATTTTTATAAAGTAACACTTTGAATAAGGCAGCTGTCACAGTTGCTCGGATACTAGCAATTGATTTCTTGTCATGCAAATGGAATGTTATCTACAGCTAACAGGGAAAAATCAGATATTGGGGATGTCCTGCAAAAGTTTTCAGACTTCTACAGATTTTGCATATATGTGGGAAGATATATACAATTTTTCTCCATAAGCAGGTGAAAACACCTAGACTTGACTGTACTAAATATGTATGCTTTGTTTAAGTATATTACTTTACAGTTTGCACTTTGAAAAACTGGAAATACATCAGAGGTTTCTTTGGTTTGAACTTTATTTTATTTGTATACTCTGACAATCATGCCTTTGGCTTGACTAACAGATTGAGACCTAACTTAATCTGCAGTCTTCTCTAGTCCTGCTTGTCTATCTTTTCTTGGTTTCAAGGGTTCTTCTGCTGTTTCCTCTGCTTTTCATGGCAGTTTTTTTCTGTCCACTACCAGTGTGTAGTTCTTTGGGTTTTTTGAGTAATTTTTTGTATTTCTAAAACTGTAAATACTGTCACTTTTTCACACAACTGCCAACCATTTTCTCTCATCTGTGGTTTGTTACAGGATGTTACATATCGATATTTTATAGAGTACGTATATATATCAGAAGTGAGTAATCTAATTATAAAGTTACATCACTTTAAAGATATGGTGATGTGTGTGAAATTGGTCAGATTTACTGCCACTTCATGAGTTATCATATATTAGATGACTTACTGTGCCCCTTGTCCTGCCTGGTTGTGAAGTAGTGTGTTATGTCAAATTTGTTCAGCTGGAAGAGTTGGATCATTTTGAAATGCAAAGACTTGAATCTGTTTAGTTACGCAGGTATAATAATGTTACTGTTAATATTTGATTATATAGAAACTGGTACAACTATTCTCAGATCGGAAGCAAGATAAACTATGTTCATATAATCTTATATAATTCCTTATTTCTATTGCGTGTACCAGTTTAAGAGTTTTAATTCAAGTCTTCAAATTCATGACCAAAATAGCTATAAGTAAGTCCTCAAAAAAAAATCTGTCTGTCTGTCCCTTGTCGGGGGTGGACACTTTCCTCTATGACCATGTTTCTGTAACATCAATGTCCACCCCTTTTTCAGGCCTTTGTCCCCTCCAGGCTTCACTCCCTCTGCCCACTGCACTTTAATTACTGCAAGCAAAGTGCTGATACCACATCAACCTGGAATCCTAGAAGCACTCTCTCTGCTGCTTCTCTGTCTTCTTTCCTTTCAGTTAGCATGAAGGAACCAAACTATCTAATTTAAAACTCCTATTCTCCTAAAAATTCAATGTGCCCCTCTTGCACAAAGGAAAGTGTAGCAAAGAGATATTTGTCACATCTATCCCTCTCCTCCATCTAGTGTAGAGACTCAGTCTCCAAGTTACAGGATCCTCTAATTCCAAAGTATTAAAATGTGTTTAACCTAATACATGTCAATACATTAACAGTACAATGAAATTGCAATAGTCTAGGCACTCTGTAGGACTGAACTTCAAGGTGGTCTCTTAATAAACAGACCCTTGATAGTCAGTGTGTGGAAGGGGACAGCTCGTGCTACAGATTAAAAGAGACAAGTAGTCTGGTTCTGAAATGTCATGAGTAGGTGGAATAAACCAGTAATACAACTGTCCTGACTGGATAGTAAAGAAAGGATGGTATTTGGGCGGGAATAACTTCAATGCTCGTCACTATTATGTCTACATCCTCCGAGACAATGTTTCAAAAGTACAAAATTTTTTGTACAATTTTTTTAGTACAAGAAGGAGAACATTGCACAAGAGTGTAATAAATCAGGGAAGGATAAAAAGAAATATCAACTTTTTCACTGTTTTAATCTGAAATGTGAAAAAAAAAGTCTTTTTAAGAAAACTTACAATAAAACATTCCTGGAAATGTCATTAATTTCAGCAGATTCATTAACATCTAGAATTTTATAATACCATCTAAATTATATGACACTAATAAGAACAGATCTGGTATTAAGAAAATGAAGCTAGGTTCAGAAACTCATCTGCAGATACTCCTGTGAGACCTTGACTTAATCACCATATAACTGTGCCTTGGCTGCTGCCACGGATGCAAACTGATCTGGTGTGGGACTGCTGAAAGCTAATTACTGTACCAAAGGAGAAAACATGGTTCCTGCTCTGCTCAAGGTCCCTCTGCTGAGGTCCATGCACTTGGGCCATGTGTCAATGTATGTGACAGCTAAGTCTGCCACCAGATATCTAACTTGACATCTCCAAGGCAGACAGAATAAACAGAAAGGCCAAATTCAGGTTTCCTTCTGAGTATAAGGTCATTGAGCTTCAAGACAAGGCAAGAGCATTTTCTGTCTGGTGATGTGGAACTATAGAGTCAGGACAGACAAGCTATGTATGTGCTTTCCTCCCTTAAATAAATTTCCAGAAACCCTCTCTATGAGAGGCTTTGCTCATTCTCTGGGCCCTGGTGCTTCTATGTTGAACTGAGAAGCTGTTTATCAGCAGTGCACAAGGAAGAAACACAGTTAAATCTGCAGTGAAAAATTTTAGATAATAATAAAGCAATTGATCTGAAGTATAATAAAATCTCTCAGGTGTGAACTGCTGTTCTTCACTAGTGCAATATTTTTGGCCAAGTTACAGTTGTTCCTCATGGATAATTCTACTTGCATTTGATGATTCAGAAGAGAGCATTGTGAAGATAACACTGTAGATGTAATGAAGCTCCTTCCTCATGATAGATTTCCACACAAAATTTGACAAATACTCATGCTTTTACCAGTGCTTCTGGGGCTATTCTGTGTTTAATGAAAATTAAATATATATCCAAGTATATTAATCCTATTTGTATTCTGAGAACTGATATTTAATTCATGTTTATCTAGGGCAAATAAGACATATCTGAGTGTCCTTATGTTCTGTACTGCAGTAACTGAATTCAGTATATTAAATTAGTGTACTGACTAGCAATATTTTCTTTGTAAGTGGTTCTGAGGACAGACAATGTCTCTGCCTTGAAAATGGACTGTAATCTTAATGAAAGCTTTCAGAGCCAAAATGTCAAGGTGACCTTATGGAACACCATGAGTTTGATCTTTTAGTTAATATTGCACTCTGAATGCACAGAATTTTTCTGAGAAGACTATGGTGGAGGAGTGATCCACTCAAACTACTTTTTGTTCAGTTCTGGGTAGCAGAGTCATATTCCATTGGTACTGTATTTTTCCTAGATACCACTTGTGTAAGTTAGGATATGTTTGAAAAGTCCTGACATTCTCCCTTTCTCTCATAAAAAGGCCAATTAGCTTAGCTTTCAGACAGAGTGTGAATATTTGATAGATAGTATAGGTCTGTCTCACTTTTACTAGAAAAACTTCACTGTTTTATTACCATCATTGTCACTATTTCACATTTAAATAAACAGTATTTTTTTTTTAATCATTATGGAATAGCTCAGAAAACATGGACAAACATAATCGTGACAGGAATGTGCCTGTAGGAGTAACCATATGAACAGCATATTGATTGGTATGAAATCATAATGATTGCCTTTGTATGCCACTATGCCGTTCTTTCTGGCAACACAGCTTTACTTAATGCATCTCCTCTAGACTAGCTTTAAGAAGAAATTATAGTTAGCCATATATCAAACACAATTTTATTTATTTACAAGGAAATATAATATCCTCTCACCCTGAGCATTAGGATCAAACTGGAAATGGTTTTTGTTCTCAGTGCCTGGATGTAATTTTGATCTTGAGCCCTCTGCAGACAACTCTTTCCAAGTTAGACGCATTCCAGCTTTAGCTATGTTGAGCGTTACCTGAAGTTTCTCAGCAATTGCCACACAGAAGCTCTCTCTGCTACACTTTAATTTACTATACTTTTATTTTTAAAACTTTTGGTGTTATTTTAACTTCAACACAAAACTAATATAAAGAAGAATAAATATTTTAATTGTAGGTGGCTATTGCTTTAGATTGAGAACAGCAGAACAAGAGAAAACAAAACCAGTATGCGATATTTGTGTTTTCTCTGCTTGCATTGACATAGCTGCCTTCTCTTGCAGAGTGTTTAGAGATCTAATTAGCAATAATCAAGAAGATGCTCACTGTTTGTATGATGGAATTAAACAGAGTTAAACATTCTGAAATCCAGTCTGTAATTCAGATTATCCGCTGCCTGTACACTGACCATCATGCATTGCAGTTCTTTTCAACAGCTGTACACAAAGTGAAACAAAAAATATACATTAAAAATTTCTCTTTAACCTGTGGACTATTCAAGGCTTAGCAGTGCAAAGAGATCCATTGTACAGCAGAATGCTGGCAATGGCTTGTTGTCCTTTCCTAGAGACATAACAAGGAAGGGAAAAAGGAACTTTTAACAGCTGTTGTGAGAGTTGGAGGTACCAACCATCCTGATACCACTGTTCCCTTGTCAAAACAGCACCTAGTTTCAGACAAAAGAGTCAATTATTCATCTGTGGATGAGAGAAGAACATTGAATGATGTGTTATGTTCAGTGGGTGGAATTAGGGATGAATGACTGTACCTCAGCTAATTGAGGAAAGAAACATGTTATTTATATTCTCCTTTAGCCTTATAACCTCACCTCAAAAATCGTTGTGCTTATCTGAGTTTTATTATAATCTCTCTTATGTACTGTCATTGATCTATTTTACGGCTCACAGTAGACCCTGATCATCTAGTCTATCTGCAGTTGTCCATCTTCATAGGTCTTATACTTGCATCTGGGAACACTGGATATTTCAATCCAACACAGTATCTGTAGAAAAATTAATAGAATGAGTGATTGTTTTCTGCATAAAACACAACATCCCCCTTTTGGCTTAGAGAGAATTAGCCTGCTTTAGATCAAATGTATGAGAGGTAAGGAAAGTAAATACGATTTTGATGGCCATATCAGAAAAAAAAGGGTAGATGAAAACTTACTAAGAAAATCAGTACAGCTAAAACTGTATATATTTATAAGATAGCCATGTATTTCAGTAACCATGTGGTTTTGTCATGTATTATACAATCATAGAATCATAGAATCATAGAATGGTTAGGGTTGGAAGGGACCTTCAAGGGTCATCTAGTCCAACCCCCCTGCAAGTGGAGAGTCACCACTTTTACTGATACCACCCCGTGACGTACCGCTCTCTGAAGGAAGTCACTTCACTACTGTATGCCATATATGCCTGTCTGTGAGGTAGGGATATTGGCACTTCTGTTCCAAGGATATTTTGAGGACAAATCTTAAAAAACTGTAAAATACTAAAGTGCAAATTTGAGATCTATATTACAAATACTTTCTATATAGAGGGTTACTTGTGTGCGGTCCTCGATACTTGGGCAGATGATCTTGATGCTGTTCTGACCTGTTTGTTAGACATGGTACCCATGTTCCAGTGCTACCTAAAACTCTCTTCCTTTGTCCGTGCCTCCCTCCTTCTTTCTCTGTTTTTCTTTCCATATATATATGTATGAAATTTCAGCATAATTAAAGAAAATATTTAGACAACATCCTATAGAACTGAGAGATTTCTGGGTTTCATTTACATATTTTTCAGCATATTATGATTATCTCAGTTGCCTTTCCTATTCAAAAGCATCTGCCAAACATTTTGTGAGGAAGGCAAAAGCTGGAAGCTAGTAACTTCTGACACCAGGAGAAAGGCTCCTGCTCCATCTGAAGCTTTGCAACTACAGGACAAATCAAAGATGAGAAGGAGCTGGAGGTGCTTTCAAGTGTAGCATCTGGGCTGGCTTACCTTGTGCCATGTAGGAGCACCAGGGAGAAGTGGAGAGTGATAGCAGAGTGGGTGACTCCCCGCTGTGTAGGACAGAGGTACCCATCTGCCAACCTGACCTGTCATCTATAGAACTTCATGGCTTGCCAAGGGCTTGGATCTGGGATCCAAAGATCTGCCAAAGCTTTTCTGACCCTATTGTCTATTACCCCATGTTGTTCTTCCAGCTGGGAACCTATGATACTGCCAGAGGTCCCTTCCACTCTCAAGCATTTTGTGATTCATTCTGTGGTTTTCCAGAACAGGTAGCCCATAGCTTGCTTACGAAGTCTTTGAAACTGTTAATCATTTGGGATGTGTTATTTCTGATTGGATATGCAGTGATATCTTCTTATCTATGCCAATATATGCCTGAGAGTGACAATTTGGTGAGTGAGAGTATTTGTTAATCCTTTCAGTTATAAGGTCAAAAGTTATCTGCTGTTCATATTTTTCAGCAATGTTGAAAATTTGCTGCTGCTGTAATGATTTTGGTCAGTAAATTATTGTTAGAATATGTATGGAAAGCACATCAAATAAGGAAGGATTATTTCCAAAATCACTAACATTTTTCTTTGAATGCCTACAGAATCATGTTGATTCAGTGTGAGCTATCACTACTATTTAAATAACTTATTTCTCAGTCGTCAGATGAAAAAAATCAGTTATTCTGCAGGGAAAAGGTAATGCTGTCTGAGTTTGAATTTCAGTTTCCTATAGTGGAAATTCAAGTGATCTACAGATACATTTAAAATTTTATCTAAAGAAGGAAAATGAGTTCACTGCCCGCGCACCTGCATCTCTTACATTGTATCTTCTCTTCTCTTTATTTAGTGCTATTTTAAAGAAAAAGACATAGAAAATGAATTTTGTTTGAAATATCATTAGACTTACCTAAACATACAGAAAATTAATCTTAGTTTCATAATAATTTTCAAAACTCATTTAGTAATAAATTTTAACCATACTTCTCCATTGTACAAAATAGGCCATATTCTTATATGCATGTTCTGTGACCCATTAAATTAAATATACCACTTATCATGCCAGCATACACAATATAAAGCATATTTAAAATATATAAATAATATCTAAATAAAGAATACATCAATGAATATAAATATAAAAGTAAGTAAGTAAGTAAATAAATAAATAAATAAAAAGAAATTTATTTGCCTACAGTTAACTGAATTTTTTATGCTTGATCTTGCTTTTAAATTCCTTAGCTGCATTCTACTTTCTGTAATGTCCTTTAATACATGAAAACTTTGAATGAAGCATGTCTGTTCAGGTAATATATCACTCATTTCTTCTCCTGATATAATCAATAATTGTGTCCCGGATTCCATTCTATTCTCTAACAAATGCCTTATACTTTACACAAGTAGTCCTTCTGAACCGAAGAGAATATTTGATACAACTGAACATTTCAGCATACTGAATTATGCTCTGAACTAGAGACTAGATTAAGTAAGCTTTAGTTCTGTACTCTTTCCTGTTGTTGCCAATAAGACTGACATATTAGCAAACCCACTCTCATGGAGAACTTTGTATTTTTAGGGGCCAAAGGTGTATTTACTCTTGTTTGCTGCACCAGACAGTTTTCAGTTAATTTTAAAAGGGCAAGATATAGAGACAAAATTAAATATTAGGCTACGGTTAAGCATTATGTTTACATTTATCTATATGATATTACATTAAATTTTCATGCATGATAATGCATTCCCTTCTAATTACCTTTCTGGGCACTTTTATGGCCCTTGTCAGAGCTGTATCTGGGCATCTTATAATCATTAATGGGTTTTATCTTCACTAAGCACCTGAAAGGTAGGGACATAATGAGCTCTAAAACAATAAGGATAGAGATAGAGTAGACCCTGACTTACAAGGTTAAATAACTTCTGTCACATATAAGTGAGTTGTGATTTGAAAGTATACATCTATGGTACAATCCTCTGTCATAGTCACTAATTTACACTTCACTTATTGATTACTTAATTTGATCAAAGAAGTTATTTAATGGCAAGATTTATTCTTTTGTTTAGTGATCAAAGTATCATTACTGTCTTTGGTACCAGCACATTTTTTTTTTCTTAAAAATAGATTATTTGTTTTACTAGAATTTCTAGTTGAAACTTTTAGATAGTAATCGCCTGTATCTTATTTACACACTTCAAATATCACTACTGCAATTTTTCTCCTTAGTCCTCCATGACTTTTCCAAAATAATTGCTAGTGATTTAATAAATATATTTTAAGTAAATCCCTTAAAAATATGGGATGAGAAATGGACAGATCTTCTTATGAGTACATGTTAAGTTTCCCAATATTTATAATGATAAATTATATTGAAATTATTGAAATTACTTCCTACCTATTTACAGCGCTTTTCTGTATTCATTGTTTACAACACCCAATTTAAAAATACAGGAAAAAAATTATAGCCATTTTAGATATGTTATTGATTTTTCTTCTTTATTTATATTGTCCAGTATTTCTGCTTAAAAGTCCCTCTTAATACTCTGTTTGCTTGCTTTCCCCTCCACCTGCAACACGTATTATCCACTTAGAAAATGAGCCTATAAATTGTTTTGATCCTGAGAGAAGTAAAACCAGCCACAACAATTGAGAAACATGTAGTTCAAAATAAATACCTGAAATTTCATTATAACTGTAAAACCTAATTAAGCCTTTGATCAAATATCAAAAAGAGGAGGAATTCAGGGTATATCTAGTATTTCTAAAACATTCATGGAGGGCTCCACATTCATTTTTTTATGGATAGATATGAGATAAAAAACAAAGGACCAATGTCATAATGTAGGGCTTCAAGCTAAAAAAAAAACCCCTAAATCAATCCACTTCCCCAGTGCTTTCAGCCTTTATGAAAGAATCATATTTACATGTAAGAACTATTTTTAAGAAGAAAATAAGAGCTTAATTTCTAGAAGACTGATTCGTTTACTAAAATCTTAGGAAAATCTCACCGAATGAGGGGAAGAATGGGAAAAGGGACAAATCTTTTCAAAGAGGATTTACCAGATCACTAACCAAAATATTTTTTTTAATTTCACTTTTAAAGGAAAGCTTTAATGTTGACAGTGATAATAGGTGCACTACATCAAGGAGATTAATATTAGATATATTCCATTTATATACAAGTTTTTGGTAAAAAACCCAAAACCTTGCTAACAATAAAACCTGAAGGTATGAGTCATAGGATAGAACTGTAAAATCCATCATGTACTCATGCTAGAAAACTGGTTATATGTGAAAATATATTAAATATTATATTTCAACAGCTCTCGGGAAAACAAGGTCACTAAAGAGCAGACCTCAACAACTCTACCTCATCTTTCCTTTCATAAAACGTAAATAACAATTAATTAACTGAGGAAGTGAATGAAGTCAAAACCACATTGTTTGAAAGGAAAGGACAGCACTTCTAAATACCATAGTTAAAATGCGTCAAAATACTAAGATAGGTGTTTTCCCTGAACATGTGGCTATTTGCAGTTTCAGGAGACCAGCCTAGTGACCAATCACCATTTCAGGGACAAATTCTGAATAATAAACAGGTATAGGTGAGAATGGGAAAAAATAGACCAAATGTATTTTGAAAAGCACCATAAGCAAAAGAAATGCTGCATTGTGGAAAAGCTAGAATGTCCAAAACATAGACATTGGAATAGACAAGCTCCATTGCTGGCAAAAACCTTGCAGTTTCCATGGACAGCCATTTAGATCTGTACTTGTTCTGATCACCAAAAGGAAGGATAACCTATGTTCCTATTTATTATCGTTGCACTCTGGATTATACAAAACCTTGAAATTCTAATCTGTGAGAGTTTTAAAGCACAGCAACGTAGTCATGAAGAGACAGTGTAATTAGATAAAAGTTGGCAATTGTGCCTCACTGAGTTGTACCTAATTATGGTGTAATCTTTCAGATACATCTTTTGGACAGTATGGGAAATTCTCACCTCTTCTTCCTCTTTGGAAGAGCCAGCTGTGCCCTTCAAGCTTGATGAATATTCTCTGGTTTTCCTTTCCATTTCAATTAGAAGTCCTCATGAAGTCCCCCACTCAGGCTTCATTCAGGACTTTGCAACCACTGGCCACCTGCCAGGCTGCCTTGTGAAAGCAATCTAAGTAAGAGACTTTAATTATAAATTGGCAGGAATCTCTGTCAACAGCTGGCATTGAGAGGCTGTACAGACTTCTAAATTCTAAAGCAGTCAAAATTCTTCAGACTCTATTTCAGTGTTTCCAGCATGATACTGATCTTTAATGGAATGATATGTGCATCTTTCGCTCATTTGGCGAGGATTTATGCCTGTTTGGCTCATTTTTAAATTTTTTTTTATTAGTTTATCTTTTTTTTTTGAGCTGTGTTCTATCACGTAATGGTCCTTTTCATTTGATGTGGAGCAAGATCAATTTGAGGTCAAGTTTTGCTGAGTTGAGCTGAAAACAAGTGTTTTGAACCATGTTACTCATTCTCTCCTTTTTAAGATTTTTTAAAAGTATATCTTTTCAAATTCTGAAAACAGGCTACCAAGGTGGTATATAAAAGTGGACAGATGAATCTTAGGGTTTTATTTGTTCATTTGTTTCTTTCAAACCATAGACATCATCATGTTCAACCTTTAGATAAGTTTAAATGAAGAAGTTACTGATTAAAACAAGACAAATACAGCTAGTACCTTTTGCAAGCTGCACTGCCAATGCAGATCTTTAACTGCAAATCAGATAATATCTTTAACTGTGTATTTTTATGTAACAATGGTGCTTGATTTATAGTGAGCAAAAACTACTAACAGAACTGCTACGTTACAGTGGGTGTCTATTCTCCTCTCACCTATGCTTATTATAAATATCAAAGTTAATAGAGTTATTGGGTAAAAATAAACAAGAAAGTAACAGTCAAAAGAAAAGAACCTCCACACAATAAAAACCAAGAAACAACCTATCAGTTTTATTAAAACACAACTAAATTTGAGCAACTGCAATTTATATTGTGAGGCTTTTACATAGCAGAGAAATGTGATCTTAATCTTTCCATAAAGAAGGTGTTTATTTTTTCTGGCACTGTATTACACTCGCAGCTCCTCTTGAGTAGCTTGTCTTTTGCTAGATCTAGGTGCTTTCTCTAGTCAGTGACTTCAAACTCAGTTAATGAAATAAAACACTTTAAGAAGTTTCAGTGAAATTTCCTTGGATCTTTAAGAGTAACGTGATATATTTACATGTTAATATCAACGGAGAGTTATTTTGTGTCTTAAGTTGAAAAGATATTTCTCTGATGGGAGAATTATGACAGAAGAAAGAGATTTACCCCGGAAGCCTAAACTAAGCTTTTTATTGCATAGAAACACAGAGGAAAAAAAGAGAGGGAAAAGTGCCAGGTTACAAAAATAGACTTGTATAAGTCTGATATGACTGGTGAGGATAAAACTAAGTTCACTGACATGTTGTATTTGCTACTATGAGAATATCAGACCTTGTGTAGGTCTGTAGTAACATGCAGGTAAATAAGTGTTAATTTTTATGCATTCTTTTAAACTGTCAAATAGAATAGCTAGTATGAGCCCCTAGTTCTGTGTAGGTCACTTCTCGGCAGTATAAACACTGGGAATAAATCAAACACTATGTCACTGTGGGAAATTCTTTCAGACAAACAGATTAGCCCAGTCCAAGGTATGTTATGCAAACAACGGTGACACTAGAGAGCTCATAGGTCATGAGATAAGCTTAGGATAAAATAGTACAGAAAAAGCTTAGTGTCCTTCCAACCTGCAGATGCCAGAACATACAATGAGATGGAAATTTTTCTGTTAGATAAAACCAAAATAGAAGAATAACTCCAGTGAATGTATGCTCTTATAAAATATACTAATTCTAGATCTGCACAGTTTGCACTACACCAGTTTTACTCGGATCCATTTAGCTGTAAAATGTTACAGTCCGTCTCCTTTTCCCATGTAGGCAATGAGGACTACAGATTCCTGTCCTTGGCCTACTGCCCTTCTACTACTTGTTAACTCTGGATATTCCCATTAGCAAATGCATCTATACATTTCTGTGTTGTTTCTTATGTAGCTTATATTTAATGCAATTCATTGTCTTTGCAGATCATTCAGGATCCACTTACACCATATACTTTTCTCACTCACACAGAAACTTTGCTTCTTGGTGCTCATCGTTTCTTATGAGCATATATACAGGGAAGGAACTCATTATGCTCTTCAAAACATCCTAGCAACTCTCCTTTGCAATTCAGACTACAAAACCCCCAAAGATTTTGACAAGTAGGCTGCTGCCTCTTAGTTATCTTGATTTTCTTATAACGAGCATAAGGTATTCAAATTTGAAAGTCATCTAAAAGACATATAATCCAAGACAGATATTTGTACTCTAAAACTACATATTTCTCTGATTTATTTTAAGGAGAACTTAGGGTGATTTTGTTAGATGTGTACATGTGCTTGGTAGTAATGTATGGGTGAGTGAAGGGAATCAGCGCCTTTTATGTGGATATAGTTTTCTGCTGCACTGTCAAGTTGCCCGAAATGTTTTCCTTTTTTGTTAAAAGACTTGCTCATCAGTTTGTGTTTATTCACCTTAAATTGCTCTTTTGGAAGAGCAATTGGAAGCTATTTGTGGAAAGGATGGTCTATTTTGTTTTGTACAGAGTTAGTAGTACAGTCAGTAGCTGAAAATTTCAAGGTGCAACACTGAAATAATGATCAGGGACAAATTCCTAATGGAGGGCTGAAAGTACATGCCAATAATTCAGATTTCCAGTATCTGAGATCTTTGCTGCTACTGGCTGTAACAAGCTTTATTTTAAAAAAGTTATTGCATGTAAAGCCTCTGGCAGAGATATAATAATCTGTAAATGTAGTGGTGAACATCGTGGATTTATATTTTAAGATTCAAATAATTTCATGATTTACAACTCAGTTTCCTTATAGTTTCATAATTAATTTGTAATTCTGTATTTACACAATATGTAAGAGACAATCACTTTTGCAAAGCAGCTTTTAAAAACCTGCAATGAATAACAATATAATTTTCACTTATACTGAACTCTTATTCACAGTGGTAAGTGTGTGTCAGACAACTTAAAGAGAAAGGATGTACCGTGTAAAAGATTTTTAATGTTTTTTAATATAACATTCTCTTTGTGAGAAGAACATACAGACATGATGAACACTGGAACAGGTTGCCCAGAGAGGTGGTGGATGCCCCATCCCTGGAAACATTCAAGGCCAGGTTGGATGAGGCTCTGAGCAACCTGATCTAGTGGGGGATGTCCCTGCTCCTTGCAGGGGGGTTGGACTAGATGACCTTTGAAGGTCCCTTCCAACTCTAACCATTCTATGATTCTATGATTCTATGATCTTTGTAAGTAACATTTATAAACATAATTAATGAATAAAATATTGCCTAGCCCAAATTAAAGATCATACAAATACTTTGAACTCCCCTTATCCTATCACAACAGGCCTACTGAACAGCCTCTCCCCGTCTTTCTTGCAGGCCCCCTTGAGGTACTGGAAGACCGCTATCAGGTCTCCCCGGAGCCTCCTCTTCTCCAGGCTGAACAGCCCCAACTCTCTCAGCCTGTCCTCATAGGAAAGGTGCTCCAGCCCTCTGATCATCTTTGTGGCCCTCCTCTGGACCTTCTCCAGCTGGTCCATGTCCTTCTTATGTTG
>JAAGAY010147883.1:53094-78145 GCA_011801015.1 Ardeotis arabs
CGTTGCTCGTCCCTTGTCCACCGATGCTGCCACCCCGTCATAGAAGGCCACCAAATTGGTCAGGCACAACCTGCCCTTGGTGAAGCCATGTTGGCTGTCACCAACCACCTCCTTGCTCTCCATGTGCCTTAGCATGGTTTCCAGGAGAATCTGCTCCATGACCTTGCCAGGCACAGAGGTGAGGCTGACTGGCCTGTAGTTGCCTGGGTCCTCCTTATTCCCCTTTTTAAAAATGGGGGTTATGTTCCCTCTCTTCCAGTCATCGGGGACCTCACCTGACCGCCACAATTTCTCAAATGTGATGGCCAGTGGCTTGGCAACTTCATCCACCAGTTCCTTCAGGACCCGCAGATGGATCTCATCAGGTCCCATGGACTTGTGCACCTTCAGGTTCCTCAGATGATCCCAAACCTGCTCTTCGAGTACAGTGGGCGGTTCTTCATCCTCACAGTCCCTGCTTGTGCCTTCCACAGCTTGGGTGGTGAGACAAGAGCCCTTGTTGGTGAAGACTGAGGCAAAAAAATCATTGAGTACCTCAGCCTTCTCCATGCCCTGGGTAACCAGGACATCAGTTTCCTTCTGGAGGGGGCCTACATTTTCCTTGGATAGTTTGAAGAATGTTCTCTAAGTCAGCAAATAGTTTGAGGAATGCTCTCTAAGTCAGCATTTCTGATCACATGAAGTATCACTATGAGCTTAATTGCTATTCAAAGTAGTTTTGTTGGACACTCCCTTGCTCCTGAGGCATATAGAGGCACAATTCTTCAAGTGTTTATTCAAGAGCGTTCATTCCCTTAGTCAGTCTTCATAGCCAGACATACAACTATTTTAGCAATAACTGTTTTATGAAGCTTTTGAGAATATGCAGAGTAGTAATGCTGCAATATGCATTTATGATTATTCCATAGTTTTCTCTGGTTTACTTCATTTAGCAGGGTATTTCAAATACAGTTCTGGGAGGAAGATTGCAATATTTTCTTTCTGACCAAAAATTTAGCTTCAACTTCTCCCTCTTTGTCATAGATTTTCCAGATAACATATAGTTCTTGCCTTATACCCAGATTTCATACAGTTATCCAATATAATATAGTTAAATAAAAGGCATTTATATGAGCAAATTCATTTTTACTTTGTTTGCAGCAGGAA
The DNA here is from genome assembly GCA_011801015.1 of Ardeotis arabs. Taxonomy (NCBI): domain Eukaryota; kingdom Metazoa; phylum Chordata; class Aves; order Otidiformes; family Otididae; genus Ardeotis; species Ardeotis arabs. Next base: position 54,241 of record JAAGAY010147883.1, read on the forward strand.
AAAAATAAACTAAATAAGATTATTTCCAAGAAACTTTCGATATTTAATGAATGTCAAAAATATCTTGATATTTCACTACGCCAAGCAAGACATCCTCTGTGGAATCCATAGGTAAAGAGTGTTGTTCTGTATCTTTTGTGGAAGATTTTATTATTCTTACACAGCTGTAGAATGCTAATATTTGGGGTTTAGGCAGTTGGTTCGAAAGGGACTGTATCTGCTGCTTTGCCTAAAAACCAATCAAGTGAGAAGGGGATGAGGAATACATTTAAGCATACAAGTCCTCAGGTTAAATTAGAGTATGGCAAAAGCTGCTCCAAATTAGGCTAATTGCCAAAGGATCCAAAAGACCTTTTATCCCAGCTTTGAGACTATAAAAGTTTTCTAACGTGACAGTGTGTTTCTGAGGTCACTTATACAATTCAGTGTCTAAAATCTTTTAGCAGTGTAGGGAAAAGCAGCCTCCAAGCAGTCAAAAATCTGCCCTGGAGACTTAACAGTAAAGAAATATATGTATTCTTTTCTCTTTGTCAGGATTTAGTTAAAAGCCAGATGCACTAAATTTAATTTTATCCCATTTTACTGAAAATATCCTTGATTTTTTAAATATACTTGTTTAGAGAGCTAAATATGAGATATATGGGGAAACAAAACACATTTGTAATTCAGTCATCACTGTAACACTTTTTTATCATTTGAAGACTTTCACAGTCTTTGGCTTATCAGCAATTTACAACGCATCTCAGCTCACACTTCTACTCCTCTGTATTACTTTATTGTTTTATGCCCATGTAATGCTGCTTGCTTGCTCGCTTCCTTCCTTCCCCTCTCTCTCTCCCCCCTCCTCCATTCCTCCACCCCTCAGGAGCCTCTTTAGTGGAAAATCATGTTAGCTAAATTCTGTTAATCTAATACTGGAGTAAAAGTACTGTCAAAACTCGAGAGACTAATCCTGAACTATTGAATTTGATAGGAGTCTGGTAAGGAGTTTTGAGGAGGCCATAAATAAGTTCCATCAATACTGTCAAACTCATTAGAGACTGAATACTTACAACACTGCCTTCTACTTATTTATTTATGTATTTATTTAATTATTTTTGTGGTTTGGGATTAAAAAAATGAGAAGTAGGCATATGTTGCAAGGAAAAAACTTCATTTTCTTGTGTTACATGTCTTCCAGTTGTTTATATTGGGTTTTTAAATTATTTCCTCTCTAGATCACATATCAATCTCTATTGCTAAGATGTGAAAAAACATTTAAAGATAATTTTGTGGTGTTGTGCTATGGTATTGCTTCATACATCAGTAAACCATTTTAAAACAAGTTTATTTATATTTCTCATTGCTGGTTAGAGAGCTTAAGCTTCTAGAAAATCTCTGACTGTACAGTGAAGCATAACTGAATGCTAACTCTGCGTTTACTTTCCCTGCTTACTACCAGTTAAATATTAGAGACTCAGAAAACATATTTAAATGAAGATAGGAGGTAAGTGTGTAATAGCCCCATAAAAATTATGGTATTCATCATATGACTTAGGGATGATCTTACTATTGTATTTTGTACTGAAAAATTCCAAATTTCAAATATTTCCATAAGGAAAAAATGATCCTTAAGAAATATTTGTGATTTAGGACATTGTTCCTTCTTTTAAGTGTTTGGTTCCCAAAGCCTAATGGAATATCAGATCAAAACAACTCAGATATTCTGCTGAGATTGTATAAGAAACAAGTTAGTCATTCTTTTTCATCTTTACTTTTCAAATCTTTACCAGGGTGAAAAGGTGTTTTAGCACAGAAAATACATTGCAGTGCATAGAGTCCTTGTTACATGCTGTTAGACGGAGAAAACATGAAAGACTGGTTTGTGGACTGACATGTGAATAAAAATTTAGATTTCATTCTCTTCTCTGCTTTCAAGTCCCTCTGCAAGCTTTTCTTTCAAAAGGTAAGTGAGAGTAAAAAGATCCTGAGATAATAAATACAGTGTGGCTGTCACTGGTTACTCACTGTCACATAGTTCTTTCTCTTCTTCTGCCAAGGTAATTCATTCCTTTGCATAGATAAGGGGGCTGGGGTGGGGGGGAGAGGCAGAGCAAAAACCAAATGACATAATGTTTGCTAATTTGATAAACAATTATGTCATTTATGGAGAGACTAATGGGTTACAGAGCTAGTAGGACAGCCAAGGTATCAAACACAAGTACTCTGATTGTTTCCAATCCTTGGAAAAAGACTGTATTATCTGTCATTCTCAAAGCTGAACAGTCTGCAAGGTGTCTTTCAAAATCTTTCACTTTTTCCTGAAAAGTGGCTTTAATGAATTCCTTGTGTGAACTCCTCAGTAAAACATACTATTTTAAATGTGGAAACCCACATTTTAAAATTTTTATTAGGCACATTCAAAAAGTTAGTTTGCCCTGAGGTAGGAAGTAACAGAACAATGACCAAAGTTACTTGCTCCTTTAGTTACAAGGAAATGAAGTCATTCCCAGATATCAAAGAAACCGTTTGTCACATGAGAACATACACATCTGTGTATGTTCACGTCTACCAAAAGTAATGTTTACCTTATTGTACCTTAGATACCACGCATCTTGGAATGCTATTGATTTACTCTATCTGACCCTCAAAGTAAGAGAGGGGGTGGAATTTATAGCCATGGTAAGACTAATTCAAAAGAAACCGCTGCATTCAGTCAGCTTTGGTTGCATACACCAAATTAGAATATGTCTTTAATATTCTGGGCACAAATTTCTACTTTAATAAAACAAAACCTTGAGAAGCAGCAGCATGTAAATCATTCATGAATAGAGCTTCTATTTCCTTGTAACTTGTAGTTATTTACTGTAAATAGGGAAGAATAATCTCTCATGTAATGTGATCATTGCTTAATTGTAATACAAAATGGGTATCTTTCAGCATATTGGACATAATATTGTTGAAATTCTGTAAAGCAAAACTAAACTAAGCTAAAATATCCCTCAGAGCAAATTGTTTGAAATGAAACATGGCTTAAGTGGGTATTTAGTTCTTAACAATATGAATAATCTGAAGGAAAAAAAAATATTGGAAGCATTTTTTCTTGGTGATGAAAAATTCACCAGTTAGTGATAAATAATAATGACAGACAAATTGCACAGTTTAAATGAATAAATGAGATCAGTATCTGTATTTTAGTAACAAATAATTGATACAATGTTTCTCACAAAGCTAAATTTGATTTGGATTTGTTTTGGGGTTGAAGACTGTTTTGGTATGCATTGTAAGTGAATGTCCAAGTGCGAATAGTGTTACGTTGCCTTACATGAGCTGTGTGACGCTATACCTAAAAGACTATCTGGAAATCAGTGTTCTTGGGACTTTTTCTGGGAGACAGCAGGGGACATCAAGTGGGGTTTAAGAGAGGATATCACTGCTTTACGTATCTTAATGTTGAAAAAATGGATGTGGTTCCTAAAGGAGCCACAAGAAAAATTCAGGGTCTAATAAAGTAACGCTCAGGTCTTAAGGCCATAGACATCCTATTTGGCAAAAGGAACATAAAAGTATAGAATCATAGAATGGTTTGAGTTGGAAAGGACCTTCAAAGGTCATCTAGCCCAACCCCCCTGCAAGGAGCAGGGACATCCCTGACTAGATCAGGTTGCCTCATACAACCTGGCCTTGAACGTTTCCAGGGATGGGGCATCCACCATCTCTCTGGGCAACCTGTACAAGATCCTGTACTTGAAAGCTGACCACAGCTTATTGACATTTAAAGCAAGGGAAACTTCTGTGCAGAAATATAGTTACCAACGGTAACAGTTTCCCAAGAGATGGAGTGAAACTATAAATTGTAAAAGTCAACATAACTGAATATATCTATGGAAAACGCAGTATAGTTGAAATACAAATTGCATATTTAGTGCAGAGATTACCAGGGGTGGCTCATAGGCCTGTTTGTGCAGGAAGTCAAGCTAGCCAATCATATGAGTACTTTTGATTTTAAAGATGAATAAGTATGTGGAGCTGTTGGAGAGGGTCCAGAGGAGGACCACGAAGATGATAAGAGGGCTGGAGCACCTCTCCTATGAGCACAGGCTGAGAGAGTTGGGGCTGTTCAGCCTGGAGAAGAGGAGGCTCCAGGGAGACCTTATCAGGGCCTTCCAGTACCTCAAGGGAGCATACAGGAAAAATGAGGAGAAACTATTTAGCAGGGCCTTTTGTGGTAGGATAAGGGATAACGGTTTTTAAATAGAGGGAGGTAGATTTAGACTGGACATCAGGAAAAAAATGTTTACAATGAAGGTGGTGAAACACTGGAACAGGTTGCCCAGAGAGGTGGAGACGTTCCTACACCTGTAAACATTCAAGGCCAGATTGTAGGGGGCTCTGAGCAACCTGATCTGGTTGGAGATGTCCCTGCTTCTTGCAGGGGAGTTGGACTAGATGACCTTTAAAGGTCCCTTCCCCATCCAGTCAGGATCAGTCAGGAATCAAACTGATGTTACAGAAGGTAAAGGTAAAGAGAAGTCCTTAATATGTGAACAAAACCAATAGCTTTTTGAGAACAAGGAAATATAAATGAAGGTATTGACCTACAAGGCAGTACTGAAAAGGAAGAAAATGGGACTGCAAATTGAAGATGATCCAATGGGAACAGACCAGACACAAGATTAACCACCCGGCACTTAAGTTCACCTAAACTTAAATGAACCTCTCAACTGTTTTTTCAGTAACCATGAATACATCATTCTGCCTGTTCAGTACTCTGTGTCATGTGGCTACAGCTTTTTACACCTTGAAACCATTTTACCCTATTCGTGGAACTGCAGCCTAAATCATCACAATGTATATATCTCTTAAGAAAATTGGCACATACCGATTATATCATCACTCTCCATTTCATCTTTCAGTGGTTAAAAGTTCATTTACCTTTTCATCTGTTTGATAAAGTTTTTAAAATCCTCAGTAGTTTTCAAACTCATTAAGTGAACGTGAGCTGGAGTTTGCTTCGCTAGCAGCTTTTGTTTCTGCATAAAATCCATCAGAAATATTTTTGTTTGCTTTATTATTTCTGTCTGTAATAGGGTGACCTTCATTTTAACAGAAATGTTACCTTAGTAACTTCTTGGAATTTTGTTTTGTGGTCAGTCGTGATTATGCATCTTCAGTTTCTTTATCGAGATTAGCCACATGCTAAAATATTAATGTAAAAACTTTGCGGGATGTTTCAGAGGTTTTTAAAATATTTTCTTATTAATGGTAATAAAGTTTTATATTTGTATTGCGGTAAGTGTTTCCAATATATTTTTCTCTGTGTATCATATATGTGTATAATGTAATATACAGTAATACAAGTTATGGCTTGTTGGAACTGTAAAGGTTATGTGCACATTAAACTTAATTTTAATGCAAGCACCAGGCATGCAGATAGGCAGGACTAAACATCCAGCCTTGAAAGAACACAGCCAAAATTTTCAGGGAATCTTTTTTTTTCTCTTTCTGAACATCCTGTTTGACTGCTCACATTTCACCATAGACATGAAGCTTGGGTATTAGGAGTGTATGAAAGGCAGGCTTTGGTAAGGAGGAGAGACTCAAAGAATCAATCTGATAGGTATAGGCAGATGCACAACTTGTTCCAGTTATCCTCATGGTACAGCCTACCTGAATCAGACACAGAATGTAGGCAAATGTTAATTTTGTCCCTCTAAGGCAGAGGGCTAGAGCGGGACTTAGCTGCTCCTGCCATGGAAAGAGACAAAGGGCAAAGCTAGGAGGAGAACCAGAAGAAGCACCATTTATATAGGGCTTGCTGTTCCTACTGTCAGAGGTAACAAAGGAGAGTAACACTGCTGCCTTGGTTCAGTGGAGCGCCTTCCTCTCCGTCCTTAGCAGTTCCTGCAGCTACATTATCCTCTGGGTGTCTGCAGCAACAGATTCTCACTGGGCTACCCAGGGCTATGCCAAAGGTGAAGTAGGTAGTAAAATCTTCTTGCTTTTAGTACCCTTACAACACTGATGGCAGAGACAATTGCCTCATCTGTCCAGGGAGTCAGGTAATCTCAAATTCCTTCCTTTCTTCCAGGATAGAATCATAGAATCACAGAATGGTTAGGGTTGGAAGGGACCTTCAAAGGTCATCTAGTCCAACCCCCCTGCAAGGAGCGGGGACATCCCTGACTAGATCCGGTTGCTCAGAGCCTCATCCAACCTGGCCTTGAATGTTTCCAGGGATGGGGCATCCACCACCTCTCTGGGCAACCTGTTCCAGTGTTCTGCAACTCACATTGTAAAAAATTTTTCCCTATTATCTAATCTAAATCTACCTCCCTCTATTTTGAAACCATTACCCCTAGTCCTGTCACAACAGGCCCTACAGGCCCTACTGAACAATCTCTCCCCATCTTTCCTGTAGGCCCCCTTGAGGTACTGGAAGACCGCTATCAGGTCTCCCCGGAGCCTCCTCTTCTCCAGGCTGAACAGCCTCAACTCTCTCAGCCTGTCTTCATAGGAAAGGTGCTCCAGCCCTCTTATCATCTTCATGGCCCTCCTCTGGACCCTCTCCAACTGGTCCATGTCCTTCTTATGCTGGGGGCTCCAGAACTGGACACAGTACTCCAGGTGGGGTCTCACCAGGGCAGAGTAGAGGGGGAGAATCACCTCCTCAGCCTGCTGGCCACGCTCCTCTTGATATAGCCCAGGATGCGGTTGGCCTTCTGAGCCACAAGGGCGCATTGCCTGCTCATGTTGAACTTCTCATCTACCATCTACCTCTCCAGTAGCAACAGTTGTCTCCAGTAGCAACAACCTAATTACATAATGATTTCTCAGATACTGGGGAATCATACTATCAAACTACTACAATCAAGAAATATTGGAAGGCCTTGGGTTCTGTTTGGAGCTCCATTTCCTTCCATTCTTTTTATCTGGAGCAACACAAAAGTACAAGGTACAGACTGTGAGCAACAAGCAATACCACAAGCAGTTTATTGAAGCACATCCTGAACTGTTGGAGAAAAATAGTGACACCAGCACTGCCTTTTCTTCTCCTTGCTTATCAGCCTATTTAGTGCTGACTGGACATATTTGGCGTAGTCTGTGAGAGCCACTGGTCAGTACTTCATTTTCTCTTCACTCTCTTAACAAAGGGAAAATAGGAGGAAGAAAAACCGTGAAGAAAAACATTAATGAAAAATAAAGATTAATTATCCCTCTGGCCTTAAATATGGAAAAAAAATATACTCAAAACCTGTTATTTATGTTTATATGAATTTTGCTAATATTTCCCATATGTCATTTTTTAAAATATAGCAGAACATGCAGCTGAAGATGGGATTCTAGTCAGTGCTGTACATCTTCTGTGGGGACATAAAAGTCAGGTCCTTTGATTATCAGCAGTGACATCACTACTTACTGCATCTGTCGTTGCCCCAGTTTCATCAGCAGAAGCCAAGATTTTGCCTAGGTTAACAAAATACTCAGCATTTTATGTTTGATGAGTTTTAGGTTTGCTGAATGTGATTCTCTTTGAAGTTCAATGATTGTCATAAAAGTAATTCTTTTCTTTCAAGACAGAAATAGCTAATATGTAGTAATAATATTACTGAGGTAATTTTTGTTTAAGAGTATAGAAATATAAGGTTTATTAAGGATTAAAGGTTTCTAACATACTAACTAATTTTACTGGGGAAAATAAATTTTTGGGCACAGAAGTCTTGCTGATAATCAGGTGTTACTAAAAGCCTACCTAGATTTGTATGCGCTTGTCCATTTTTCTAGGTATATCAGTTTGTTTAACAAAATATATTATCTCTCCTTACAGCCTTTATCTTTACATAAATGTACGTCAGTAGTCTTGGGCTAGGAATCTTAAAAGGATGTTGCACTTATCCACAAACTTGACTTAATAACATCTAGTATATTCATATAAAAAGCAAAAATATTCAGGTGTACAGATAGTCCCACAATCTTTTATCTGTAGCTACACCATGAAGAAATAATATAACTCATTGCTTGTTAGATGATTTTTAAATTTTTACCTTTTTTTTTTGTTCTATATTTATGTTCCTGTCCCATAAGACAGTGTTAAAACTGCTAGAATACCTTAAGTCTCTGTCTCTTACTGATAAATACTTGGATGTCTTTTGTGTGTAATTATGGTGAATTTCCTGTATTTAGAATGCTTGGTTTCATAACAATTACACCACTATTGTGATTTTACTCTTTAAGCTGGGAATATGTATCAGTATTTTAATTCCACCTGTTTAGATATGTCCTTATATATAAAAAAGCATAAAATGATGGAACTAGAACCCCAGAGAGAAAGCCATCATGCAATACTTCAAATAATCTGAAGGTAATGACTTTAGAAAAGTTTATCTTGTTAGTTCTTAGGAAACTTATTCCATATGAAATGAGTAAGTGCCACAAGTTGAATGTTGAAATTGAAAGATGAGTTTGTCTTTATTCATGATAAAAACCAAAACCATTGAATTCCTGATTGAATACAAAAGAAAATTCAACCTTACTGAAGGAAGCATGAGCAAACCCCAAACAGCTATATATTTAGTTTTAAATTCCTTTGCTTTAATTGATCTACATTTCCACTGCTTTTTTAAGAGGACCAACAAACTGCATCTTCAGCAATCAGCAATCTATCTAGGCTAGAAAAGTTTGTGATTGTTTTAAAATACTGCATAGACAAATTATTTCTTGTTAAGTGAAAGATTTTTTTCCCTTTCCATATAAATCTATGAGTATTGACCATCTCATAAAGACTTCTACCATATTAAAAACAACCACGACAGTCCACCAACTGAGTAATCCATTATTTTGTAACACCAGTCTATGCTCTGGGGATGAATTTATTGAACTTTAAAACAGAATGTCATCAACAATCCATTTCATCTCGCTGCATAACACTCTTCTACCAATCACCCAGTGAAGCTGTCCTGTTTCACTTATCCTGTCCCATTCAATGAACTGTAAGTACAGTTTTGCCTAATGATAAGGGCACTAGGGGGCCATATATAATTCAGAGGCTGCTTGAAATGCATCAGCCTACTGTCCTGATATGTTAATCCACTCACTGGGGGCTTTCATTTGATGTCTAATGTAAATCCATGTTTCTAAGCTTCAGCATTATTATCGTTATTGTAAAAGAAGATAAAAATGAAGCAGTAGCACTAGTACTAATGACACCTGAGTACTGGAATTGCATGCTATGAAAGCTAGTTAATATAGTTCCCAAGTACAAAAGCAATGAATAAACTTTTGCATAGCATTTTGAAAGCACAAAGGAATACTCTGGTAAGCTTTTCTTTACCTTAGGTATCCACCTCTAAAAAATTAGCTGCCTAGTTACCAGAAATCTGGGCTATCTTGTGAAAAGAAGACTCTCTGACAGTGGGTAATATTCAGTCATTTCACATGGTGCAGCACAGAGAGCATATATATTTGTAGAACATTTAATTTAGTTATAAACACTCTGACAAATGAAAAATTCTCTGATGCTTTTTGCACATGCAAAAAAATAAAGAATGAAAAACTCTATCTTGCAAGAAATTTAGGTCAATCAATTTTTACAGTCTTTTCTTAAGCTAGCCAAGAGCTTAGTCACTAAGGAAAGCAGTAAAGAGACTATATCTTTATTGAAATAAATTGAAAATCTCAAATGTTGGTTAAATTAAATCTATCTGTTAATATTCAGTGATCAGTACAAAATTTTACAAAGTGCTTTATGAGGTAAAATGGTACATTAATTAAAAGCAGAGCCAAAAATAGCTAGAAACATTGCTTCTGTCTCCACCCCAGACTACAATTCTGTAATTTATTTAGCACAGCTGGTGTCCCTCATCTATCAGAACTTTCTTTGGCCTCCATGTAGATGCAGGAGTTTGCTGATCAGAATAGTTGCAAACTTGAGAGCTCGGATGTATTATCCTTGTAAATGGAGGAATAGGCATTAGGATCTTCTAAACTCTGTGACAGTCTAGTGTAGTTCTAGTTGTGAAGGCATTAATTTTTCTTATGATCCTCACAGAGCTAATTCTCTCAAAGTTCTTAGTTCTCTTAAAAAATCGTTGGCTGATAGCTGAACTCCTTCCCAAGGCCATATGCTTCCATGGGTAAGGGGCATTACTATGCTCCTTGGCATCCTCCACGCCATATGTGAAGTGACAGGATAGCTGGTGTAAGCTTCCAACAAAATTCAGGCTAAGTCAGTTGAAGTTTTTAGGAATTATACTATTATTGATGAAACTTCTTTTTTTTTTTTTTTGTTGCTGAGTCTACCATGGTCTAAGTTGGGAGCCCTTGGGACAAATTGCAAATACTTCCTGTTTAAAAGTTTTGCATTTATCTCCTTTAATGAATATTCACTTGTGTCTGGAATTTGTATAGATTTATTAACTCTGAACTCTAACTGTTGCATTATACAAACTCTCCTGAGAGGTTCAGTTAATCCTTCTGTAAGTGGGAAGCATTTACTTGCAAGGTGAGTATTGAAAAAGACTTCTTGTCTGTTATATTTCTTCCAATGTTAGTTGTACAAATGAAATAAGAGAAAAAAAAATAGGCTATGTAATAGTACTAAAAACTGCCAAATTTCTATAATGAAGTAAAAGATTTAGCAATGCTCATAACTCATCAGCAAGTATCCTTTTAGCCCTAGAATCACAAAAGCAATGAACAGCTGAGATTGGAAGGGATCTTTGGAGATTATCTAGTCCAGCCCTCCTCAAAGCAGCATTACCTAGGGCAGATTGCTGAAGAATTTGTCCATGTGGGTTCTGAATATCTCCAGGGATGTAGATTCTACAACCTCTTTGGGCAAACTCTTCCAGTATTCAACAACTTTTCCAGTAAAAAAGGTTTTTGTTTTGTTCAGATTGAATTTTCTGTCTTTCAGATTGTGCTGTTGCCTCTTGTCCAGTCACTGAACACCACTAAAATGAGCCTGTCTCTATCTTCTTATTTGTAGGTTCATTGTCTTTGTGACTCATGTAGCCATTTGGGAATTTAAAATGAAGTGTGACCAAAATGATTTTCTGGATGTAAATGACAGGGCATATTTACATTGTGCTTGTAGGTATCTTGGGTGATTTTGAAAAAGATCCATAAATAATACAAAACATTGATTGTAACCAGGGCTAAATTTGTGGTTGCCCAGAATCTTCTGGGGACGTATACAACAGTAAAGTTATTATTCCTTCAGAAAGAGTCTGCTCACGTGTAGTTACATTTCAGAACCTACTTCAGTGCAGAATAAGACTTATTAAAATTATGTTGTGTTTTAAAATAAGCCTGCAGAATGATTCATGAGGCTATGGGACATAAGCTGGAATTTGGAATTAAATGATTGATTATTCAATGGCCAATTGAAAATCGTCTTCAAAGAAAACTTAAAACTGCTTTTAGACGAGAAAAAAAACTTGTTAATGAAAGTTAAAAACAACAAAGCAAGCAAGAAACTCATAAATCCCCAAACCCAATATACCTGTTGAAATTTTCATGCGTCTAAACTACAACTCTTTTATTTCTATCAATATGTTTCTGAATCAAGATTGTCACCTAAGCAAGATGTGATTTCAGCAAATCAGTAGCATGTGGATTTTGAAATTGTGTATTGGAAAATATTTCCCACTATTTTAGGCTTGTAACAAGCAAACTCTTTTCATTAGTAGTAAAATAAAAAAGCCTAGACACTTCTGAGGATCTCTTTATGCAGTACCAGAAAAAAGCTGATCTGCGATTGCAAAAGGAATTGTAGAAAATTTTATCATATGACAAGTTAATTTTTACTTAGATATTTAGTCTAATTTCTCTCACTGGTATCCAGTGAAGCACAATCCATTCTCCAGTTTCCAGCAGAGGATGTGAGACAGAGAAACTGGAGGCATGGGAGGGTGAGGAAGGAGAAAGGAAGGAAAAGCAAAAGACATCAATGGTGAAACCAGGGTAAAACTTTATCCTTTATTAGGCTGTAGTTTGCCTCTCTGGGCTGGGTTTGTGACCACACCACTCCCAATCCACATTCACATCTAGCTTTTGGATCCAGAGGTGTGTTAAAAGATGTCTCCTAACTATGTCAAAGAATAAGAAAATACCTTTCCTGTCTATGTATAGACAAAAATAAAGGTAAGCTCCTTCCTGCATAGAGAGCCCACAGTTCTATGGTTGGCTATTCAATTCTGTAAGCAAAAATCATTCATCATAAACAAATACATTCAAATTCTCCTCCTTATTGATCCGGTGCCAAATAAGTATAATAGGTATCTTTCTGCTGAATTTAATGGAACTTGGATTAAATTTCCAGGAATAGACATTTATCTGATCAAGCAGCATTAAAAATAGAATTTGGTCTCCAGCCACAGCTACCAAATTAATTTTAAGATACTGAGGATCACATATGAAATATTTATGTATGTGCCAGGTACTTTTGAGTTAAAAGTACATTTGAAGAGAAAAAAATTACAGTCTACTAACAGTCATTCCACTGCAGCAAAAGGAGACTAACTTCATCAAGTATGTTATTTGCTGTGAATTATTCACTCTGCAGTGTTACCATGGTTACAGCTGTGTTACTTACCCTCACATCATTATTATTTTCTTTTTATTCATTATGACTACACTGTAAATAGTATTTTATTTTTTCTGAACATGCCATTTGCAACACGAATAAGAAGCAAGGCTCATAGGATCATCAATATTGATATTATATGCAGTGTGGCTTTGGCATTGACATTAATGTTCCTCTGCATAAGTGCAACATGACATTCATATAAAGCAGCCAATCAACATTATTTTGCTGCTTTTGATTTCCATACTGATGTCAATGCATAAGGTAACCTAATGAAAGCATCATAAAAATATCAGCTCTTGTATTGCCACCATTGCAGTGTACATTACCATTAATGTAAAATACTATTTTGAGGTGGAATCACAGCCAACAGTATTAGAATAAATGTACCTTACAAGAATATTAATGAGTTTTGAAAAACAAAACAAAAAAATGTCTATACCAAAACTGCTGGGCTTTTTTAGTTAATTCTACATTCCTATTATTTTTTTTCTGATTGTTTGCTAGTAAAATGACCTCTCACAGGTTGATAAATTAGCTTGTTCTTCAATAGTAAATGAATAGTCTGTCAGAGATTTTACAGTTCTTTGGGAGACAAAGAAAACAAATATTGAATGTATATTTTCTCAATTGAAAAAGTTGGGTTTTTTTTTCCCTGGTAAAAAATGAAGTGAGGGTCCACCTCTTCATATAGATCTCTGAGTTGAGAAAATAAAAGTCTTAATGTAAAATACACTACAGAAATTGTTAGAAATATTTTGAATGTTGAGTATTTTATAATCTCATTCAGTAGTTTATGTTCACAGATACATAAGGTTGGATCTTTCAGACTTCTTTTAACTACCTACATTTAATCAGATTAAGTTGATATTAGATGCCTAGATAACTTAGACTGTCTTTATGGGCAGTGGAGAGGAAGGATCACATTTGAGTATATATTTATGTATCCTAAAGTAGATGCCTAAGATGTGTCAGATGGATTGCATGCTAAAAATATTTATCTCCATCAAATAAATAAATAGCTAAGACATAAATGCCTGAAGTAAAATGAGACTAATCCTACCTACAAAGTCTGTTTGTTTGTCGTGAAGCTGTTATTCTCCCTCATTTTTTTCAAGTTTGCCTTAGATCAAACAAAGTTTTAAAATCACCATTTCATTGGTTCAATGTCATACATTATTTTTTACTGGTAACACATCAACACTTTTCTTAAGGTCCATGTCTGTCATTTTAATTTATTCATATTGCCAAGTCTGCAAAGATTTGTATCCATTTTGAAGATTACGATTAACCAGGAGCAAATTTGATGTCTGTGTAGCAGGTCCATGTTACTGAATCTTGCTTCTGTAATTCTGATTTATCAAAAAGTTTCAGATAAAATCTTGTGTATAGCATTCAATAATACAGTCACATAAATACAGAGATACAAGTCTCTAAAACTTTTATTACAACCGCTGAAGCCCTCCCTTTGACAAACTTTATATTGATCTTTTTTCCTGCAGATTCAGGAAGTAAATCTAGGAGTGAAAAATGAGGGAACTGGAAAAAAAAAAGTGATGGGAATAATTGACCTCAAATTTCTTCTCATTAATACATTAACATTTGGATGGACACAGTTTGCTATTTGTGTTTACAAATAGGGTAAAGGAGTAAGAGAAGGGTCTAAGGAAATAAGTGTATTTTAATGCATATAATGCATCACTGTTAGTTCAGAAAAAAAACCACAAGGTTGAAGACGACTCAAGTAAACTGTAGTTTTAGGCCTTCACTTTAAAGCCTGGAGAGCAAAGTTGAAAATCTTTTCCAAAGATTATTCATATCCCACACTGTGAAGAGATTTTATTCTACCCACATCTCTGATCAAGTTTCGAAGAGCTGCTTTACTTTGAGAAATCAGTAGACACCAGATACTGCTCAGAAAACAAAAATAAATAAAAATTTGAAGCACTGCCTGCCTGTCATTACTTGCCATGTCAAAAAAAATTAAAATTCTCTAGTAAGAAGAAGTCTCGTGGTTTTTTTTTGTCAGCACCACTCACCATCTTAGTGGTCCTTGTCTGGACTCTCCCCAACAGTTCCACGTCCTTATGTTGGGAGCTCCAGAGCTGGACGCGGTACTCCAGGTGGGGTCTCACAAGAGCAGAGTAGAAAGACAGAATCACCTCCCTCGACCTGCTGGCCACGGTTCTTTTGATGCAGCCCAGGATGTGGTTGGCCTTCTGAGCGGCAAGGGCGCATTGCTGGCTCATGTTGAGCTTCTCATCCACCAGTAACGTCAAGCCCTTCTCCTCAGGGCTGCTGTCAATCCATTCTCCACCCAGCCTATATTTGTGCTTATCATTATTTATTTGTGCTGTATTTGTGCTTTGTATGTATTATCAGTCGTGACATTGCATGGGCTTGTTGTTTTCCTTTCTTCAGGAGCTCTCACACTGGTTTCTTAGTGATTAATAAGGTATATGTGTGCTGTAGCCCTGAGCAGTTGTCCTCTGAAATGTTCAGAAACACAGGTAGTGACAAGGATTTATCTTGTAATGTGTATAGCACAGTGGTATATCAGTAACTAGGTCAAAGTATGTAAGTTGTTGGAAGCGGTGATCAGTAATCACCAGTAGTCCCTGGGATGGGATGTTCAGTGTATACATGTACATTTCCCTTGCTGCTGTATCTTCCTTTTAATATACTTTTTAGCTTGTAAAGTGCTATCACATTCATTCTGCACTTCTATCTATTTAAAAATGCATTTGACACTTCCCGAAGAGGCTATGGTAGCTCACAGTAGTGCTCTTCAGTCATCGTCCGCAAGTGCAGGTTTGTGAACTTTAAGTCTCTGCTTGTTTGGGCAAGTTAAACACCATCAGGGCATGCCTCCAGGTACTGGAACTTTCTTATTTAAATTGTCAAAACATTCACATGGTTCAACTGATAAATGGTTAAATTATTTAAACGGGTTTGGCATGAATCAGCTATCACTCTCCAAATACATCCCAAGCACACTGCTGGAGTTAACTCAGTCTGGAGACTCTTTCCAAAAGATGTTGTCATCCTGTGTTGGAGGCTAAGATATAGTAGAGGTTAAGCCTGTGTCTCTCTTGTAAACCCATAAGCCAACTCATTTTCAAAACTGTCTTAACTGTTTCAGTAACTAAATGGTCTAATTCTATTTTCCTTATTAATAGTTTGAAATAGTGTATTTATTTAAATTTATTTTTTCCTCAGAATTCAGCAGTTAAGCCCACTTCTGGAACATATACCTGTAATTACAATGGAGAATATTAATTTAAAAATGGAAGAAGCTGTGGCAACAGCTAGTAATTAAAGTTCTACTTGTATTAAGATTATGACTTACGAAGATAAAGATATAATATACAACATAGAAAGGGACATAAATGTGGTAGAATATATTTTAATAAATAAAAAAGTAATATTCCTGGGAGTTTTCTTTCAGCACCTGCTCAGTTGTGATGACAACATAAATATATATCGCAAGTTTAAGGACAATACAAGCAGTATCACTGTAGTATGGGATATATTCTTGATTACTTCTGGCTTTTGAAGAAGTGTTTTACCATGGGATCTGAAACTGCAAGTGAAACTATTTTTGGAGTTACTTGGTATAATTATCAGATCATTTACAGGAACATGTAATTACTCTGCAGTACATCATCTTTAATAGATAGGTTTTTTCTATTACTCGCCAGAGGTCTGATCCTGTATCCCTAAAATGAAAGGATGGTCTGCCAGTGTCCTCAGTGTCATTGGATCAGACCAAAATATGCCAACTATTTTTCTAAAAATGTCTTTGGAATAAATCTGTTTCTGCCAAGTTTACGTCAATAATTCATGGTAACCAAATAAAAGAAAATGTAAAATTAAATTAAAAAGTAAATGTAAAATAAAAAATAAAAATAAAATCCAAAGTTTGGCACAGATGTAAACATACCAATTTTGTCTTGATAGGTTTCAATCTTTTTTTTTTCCCGTGTCATTACATTTACACACACTACACTATAAGACAGAACTTACATCTTCTGTGAAGAAGTGAGATAGGAACATTGTCATATATTGAAATTAGATTATTCTGGCTCAAGACAACATTTTTATTCATTCTTTTGTTACTGGATGCCCTAGATAGGTAGCTTATTCATGTTATGCTTCCAGTTAACCATGTGCAGAACTCTTGTCATGGAGTCAAATTTCACAGAGGCATGGTCTGATTTTTACTGAAAGGATATTCTTTTGGGATCTTTCAGTAAGGGCTCATGCCATGGGACTATTCAGACACTTAATAGTACTCCACAGCTTATGTTTCAGGCCCTAGCTCTTCACCTTCAGTCATGTTTTAGAAATGCATGCTACTTTGTGCTTTCATATTTATCTTACATTCTTTGTATTTTGACAACTTATCCATTGAATGTGCACACCTCATCACCATTAGAATCTCAAAGATTTTACCTTCAGAGACAGCACAGCACCCTTCGACCTTGGAATTAAAATCTTATTAAGTAAATATTGAGAGATATTTTCACAGACTGTCTTCAAAATCTGTAAACCACAGTTGCCTGCAAGGCACTTATAATAGAGCTACACAGAATTTGGAGGGACTGGAAATAAGACCTCTAGGTTTAATAGGAAAACCAGCCATCACAGAGTAGAACTTGTAAAATAAGTAAAAAATACTGTTCCATATCTGGTCTCATAATTCCAGTTTAGTAGTGGAGAACTTCTGCTATTCATTTGCATGGTGCATGAGCATTACATGTTTATCTCAGCAGCTAGCTGTTAGGTAGAGAAGAGATATGGCCAGAGGCAAAAGTCTGGTTTTGTGCACATTGTAGTGACGGGTGGCCACCCTTATTCTTGTATTTTGTTCCATAGTTCCTCCTCTTGGTTTCAGTGAAAATGTCATTGCTGTTAGAAGAGCAGAATCTTTATGCTTCTTCGGGTTTTGGTGCTACCTGACTTATTTGCAACATATATGCCCCCAGACTAGGGCATCTGCTAGTCCTTGCCTCTTCTTTCTATCCTCACAGAAGACACTGGTACAGAGAAAGACAGAAACATCTGCTTGTAAACTCAGCCTCCTGTGAAACTCGCTGAATTTCACTCAACCCACAGCAACTGTTGAAGTCACGTAATTTGTTTGGAAAAGATATTATAAGGTATTATAAGCATTAATCAGTGCCAAAATATTAATATGCATATTTTATAGGTTACCCAGACAAAGCTCTAATTCCCTGCTTTACTTCTAGTATAAACACTTGGAAGCTGCAAAAGCTAACACCCATAACCATTACCCATGGTCATGCCACCTTCTCAATGAAATGTGGAGGGGTGGAGTGGAAAGGGAATTGTATTTTTTTATGAACAAATTTATATTGTGTGTCAGGAAGGTATTATAAGCAAGTGATTAATAATTGACATAATTTGTAACTTTTATAACAAGGGAACTTCTGGACACTACCGTAAATGAGATAATTTGTCATTGCAGCAAATCTGTCCCATATAAACATTACTGTTAATAACGCTGACATTGGTTGGCTGAAGGGAATAAGCTTTTCAATAAGTTCAAATATAAATTTTATTGCTGAAATCTGCAATACAAAAGTCATGATTTTGTCCTGTTAATGCTAGATTCCTTTTAATGAAATTTCTAGCACTTTATAACCGTGCTGAGCCTGGTCTTACATAAACTTAATCATGCAAAAAGTCTACCCTGCTGTCCGGACAGGAGTAGAACTCAGATGAGTGTTACTAGGATTTTCATATTTGCACTAAATGAAAATAGACCTCAAAATCATGGTCTAATGTGTACTTCCTCTTCCTTTCACTATGATTAGCAAAAGAAGATGCCCAGAAAAAGAAACAAAGAAAGAAAAAAATTCTTCCATTTCTACAGGGTCATCTTCAGGTAATTTAATTGTCAATTGTTTAATTGTTAATTACATCTTCCACCTCAGGAAACAAATCTGATCACAATAAATTAAGAAAGAAAACCAGTATGTGAAAGCATTTAAATGTTTGAAATATACCTTCCTTTCTGTGGTCCTAGCTATATAAAATTCTTCTAGCCATGCTTTTCACTACTGCAAATAAACTAAAACAGAGCATAAGCAGAACAAAACTCTGCTTTTGGAGACAACAGTGTAAATTCAGACCAAAATGTATTGATAATGGCATTGCTGTAGATTTATTTCTACTCAGTACAAGTAGAATATAGCAATCTGTTATGTTCAGATCCTGATTCTGTTTTGATAGTGGAAAGGTTTTTTGACATCAGCTGAAATAGGTTGTGCTTTTAAATGCATGGGTAGTACTACACAGCTGCTTCCGTTTAGTCCCCTGTGCTAAGACAGCATCAGACCCATTTATATGCTGAAAAGACAAGCTTACTGGAGAATTGGTGCCAAACAAAGACAAATGACACCCTGACATAATCTGAAAATGCATGAACTTCTCAATAGCTTTTAAATTGGTACAAAGAGTATGAAACTTCTGTTATTTCACTTCCTTTTACTTTATTTCCTGGAATTTTTGAGTTACTGACTGGAAGGCATGGATAAGAGGTATGTTGTTATTCTGTGGAGCACTTCTTAAACTGTTTTTTTTTAAGGTAGTATAAAATTAGACTCATCAGTAACTGTAGTCTGTAATGCTTGTGCAGGTTCTTATACCACTCTCTTAATGTGCCTGTGTACTGAATTAAACAGAAGGACTAACATCTGTCTTGTGTTTGCCCTCTTGTCTTCTCCTTGGGGGAAAAGGAGCAGAGTGGTGTGTTTTAGTTTGCAAGATATCCAAAGAAATAATATGTTTGGGCTAGCACAGTTGAGGAAGCCAGGCATAGCGTTCATCTGGAGGGGAAGATAGTGAGGTATCTGATGGTCCTTCATTTCCCTGGGAGACCATTCTGCAATATTAGATCAAGCTCTCAGAAGTCTGCACTGATAACTTTTTAATACAGAAAATTTCTTAGTGTCAAAGGAAATACATGATTTTGTGTTGTTTTTCTCACTGTACTTAAGTCAGTTTTTTGGTCCCCTAAATATGGGCATCAACTGAGATCTTGAAGATAAGGGTTATGGCACTTTTGAAGCTTTTTTTCTTTGAGTGTGCTTGGTAGTGGGGTTTGTTCTTAGGGCCATGGTCAGTGAAGACATACGCTGCCAATGCGGCACTGGCTGGAGTCTGGTGTGTGCCTAAGACCACGAGCCCGGGTGGGCAGCTTTACTCTAGTTCAGTTGAACAATGATAAAAGTGAAGTGATGAGCACTAGATCATCACTTCCTGGTGGAAACAACAGGACTTGGGAGTATTGAAAAAATTGCTCAGAGGTGGTTCCCCAGACTTTACCAGTAATGAGAAATTGAGGAACAATTGTGGAGTATAGACTGACTTGACAATTTGAAGACATATACTTCCCACTGCAAATGGTGATAAGCGTGGCTTCTGACTCACAACCTATTTTCTCTGTCATCAACATAATTCAAGCCTTGTATTTTTTAATCTTCAACCGGTATCCTTAGTCAGATGATTCTCTCCAAGTGTTTTGCTGATGGCAACAGTATTCTGTGGTGAAAGGTAAGTTACACTAATAAAGAAGGATAACTAATAAAAGCTGCTCCATGATCTAAGTTTTGAACAATGAAAAAATAACTGATATTCACTATTTTATGGCAGAATAGCAGATATGACAACAATGAGAATCTACAGAGATATTCTTCTGTTACTCGGAGCATAATTTTTTTTTTTTCTGTTGTATTCAGCTGGATTAACTGTATCAATTTCATTCTTTCCTTTCAGTTTAATTTTTATGAGAAGTTCCTCAAACTAGTTGACTATTTGATGAGTCTTATCTAAACAGTGGTCTGATTCTGTAAAGTGAATTTAAAAACATGTAGACTCATTTGAATTTAATGAGATAACTTACCGACTCGAAGATGTGTACCTGCTTAAACACCTTGCTGATGCACAGGACAAAACATGACTTGCAAGTACCAACTATTGATGTGGAATATCAAACACTTGTGGAGAACTTAGGGACTGATCTACAGAGTTAAGGTATTCCCCAAAATAATTATAACAAATTATTAATTTTTTAAATCATGATTGCTTTCATATTCCCTGAGCATGAAAGGCTTAATCTATCAGTTTTCATATTTAATTATGAATGTATTAATCTTTTTTTCCCCTTTTTTAAAAATCAAACCTTGTTAGTTTGTAAGAAATACCAAGCTACATGAGTCATGTACACTGGATAGCACAGGGACTAGAGGCTGCTTCTCTCTCTACAAATAGCACCTGGAAGGAAGGGTCAGGAATGAGATAATGATGGGTCTTCTAGTGACACTGGTGCCTTGGGGCCCAGCCTAGCCAATGAACAGTAGTCTTACATATGTGCAGCAGTACAAGAAACTGAGATATGTGCAAATAACATGCTTCCTAAGGTTAGATCAAGGCCACAAGAGTGCACATGCTGAGCTGAAGTGAATAGAGGGAAAACAGGAAAATACCTGTTAAGCAAGCTAGGACAGTGTAGTTCTCAGCAGTGACACCAGAGGCACTAGGCCGCTCAGAGTTGTGATTTAGAAACATTTCTTAGATTTCTCTTTTATGCAGATAAACCCCTAACATCACAACAGAGAGCATGGACTAGGTGGATATGTAACACCTCAGCACATACAGACATGCAGAAGTGAGCAATCACTGGTAAGAAACTCCACAGAGCAATCCAGTTCTTAAAGGTCACAAATATAGAAAGGTTAATTGAGATTAAATCACTGTTTTTTTTAAAGAATAGGAAAGGAGGAAAGTAATACTCAGTGGGTTTACATGTACAAAATCAGCTTTTCTGATACGACTCAGTATTCAGTTGCTAAAGTACTGTGAGCACGTTAAAGAATTTTTGCTTCTTAGTATTAAATACAACTCCATTTTATATGGCAGAGACAAGACAAGCTGCAAATAATTTCTACTTTGTAATGAAAGTAATTTCTTTAAAATATTAAAGTAACTTCTCCCACACAATGAAGCATATTCCTTTAAGTAAAGTAGAAAATGAATTATGTTTCTTTCAATACAAAGGTAAATAAAACTAGTTGGAATAGTTTTCCAAATTCTTTAAAAAAAAAACAAACCAACTTTATTTGTGTTTAATAACTAGATATTCACTTATGAGGAGACCAGCATAGAGATTTATTGCTGAAAGTAAGAGATTATTATTGGGAGGGGAAAAGTCTTTGTAAATATTAGACTGTTACCATGAATAAATCTCAGTAAGAGTGGCCAGTACTTTAAATTATGCATTAGTTCAACAAACTCTTCTGAAATTAGATTAATATTACAATTGTAAACCAAACTATTTGAGAGACTGTTGAATGTTTGTTCACACTTCTAGTCCTGTCCTATGAAACTCATGTGAAGAGATCCTGAGCATCTTCTTTTTTTGCCCATGGATATGTTTCTTATCATATCATAGTGATTGAGTGCATTAACTTCAGGGAAAGCAGAATCTTACTCTTGAAGGAGAGTGTAAGTGAACTTCTGGAGGTATAAAGAACTCCAGTGTCTGTTAGCCAGGAGTATAAGAATGTCTGCTCAAAAAGCTTCGCTAAACCATTTCTCTTCTCAACCTATATTAGAATGAATATAGTGGATGAATGGTTGTATTTACATCCCACCTAAGATCACCTTAAATTACACCTGAGTTCCTTTACTGTCTTTCATCAATTCTGTGCAAATTTTCAGACATTTTACCCAAAGATGTTATCAACATTTGACTTGGATTGACTTAGGTAGAATGTAGGCCACCTACTGATAGCTTATGAGTCACAATTTCTGTCTGTGTTGTAAGTTGAATTCTCAAGTATTTCTCTCGGGGATGTTGTTGATAGTAGTTAGTCTTCTAAATCTTTGACATATTTTGCTTTCAAATATTCTGTATATCCAAGGCAAACTGAAAATGTTGACCATTTCTTCAGCAGTTTTTTTTTTTTTCTTTGTCTTTTTCTTTTTTTTTTTTTTTTTTTTCCCTCCCCTCCTTGGGGACAAACCTCCTATATTTTTATTGTAGATCTTAGTGACTTATGCACTAGTTCAAAAGAAATATAATGTAGGCTAGGGTACCCATACCAGCCTAAAGGAACTGAAAGTACACTTAACTGCCATACTGACAGAAATTAAAGTGTCAGAAATGGAAATGATTAATTTCAGGCCCACAGCACAAAAAGAAGTCTTCTTGTTTAGGGAGTATTACATATTTCATGTTTGAATAAAAAAACAAAACAAAAAAAGAAAACAAAAAAAACCCCACCAGACCTGTTTTGTTTATTTGCTGAAAATTACAATGTTTCCACTTTTTATTACTGCAAAATGAAAGAAAAAATATGACAGATGAGGGAAACAAAATAAAAGATCAAGAACTATTGTTGACTAGAACAGTCCATTTTTCAGTCTGCTATGGGTATTTGAAATATTATTTGCTTTCTGTGACTATGTTTATATCCCTCTACTTAACTATTGTCATCTTGGGCAACATAAACATAACAAAATCAGCTTACCATAGGCATATCTGGAACAGAATATGTTGAAATGCTGGGTTTTTTCCAACCAGGAAGTTTAATAATTGGTAACAACTGAACAGTAGATAATCTTGCATACATTACCTATTGTTTTCCAAGCCTTTAACAATTACATTAAAAAATATTTTTTGGGAATTATATATTTTTCTGTTTTTAGTGAATTGTGAAAAACTGTTTATTCTCATTTGAACCTCACTGGTTTGAAATCAGAATGTATTTGGAACCTTGCTGTGAATTATATAAATTTTAATGATCTTCAACTTTCTCATTCCTTCTGCAAAGTTGTTTCAGACATTGAGAACACAGATTTTATTTTATTTTATTTTATTTTTAATGCTGAAAGACTGAACTGACAGAACTCTTTAAAAAATTACATGTATATGAATAAACTTTGCTTACAAAGTAACTGCAGACAATTTATTTATATGGATAGTCTTACATAGTGTCATGGTATTTATGGGGCAAGCATCATATCATTACAGAGTGAACACTGGAAATTATTGGTTTGGCCGTCTAACCCAGAGTTCAAGGTAAATAATAATTTATTTTCTTCTCTGCAGTTTATTTATTTTTTTTTTTTTCTAACGAAAACCACATTTTAGTTACAGAATCTGTTTTTCAGAGACATGATGTTTTCACCCAATTTTCCAGCTGGATTGACTGATTCAGAGGAAGGTCATGTGATTAGCCCAAGGTCACAGACTGAGTCATTGACTCAGTCAGATTAGAAACTAGAATTCTGCCTACTGGAGAACTTTAT